>JASDQU010370753.1:51303-80931 GCA_032191745.1 Picea mariana | reverse complement strand
AATAAAACAAGACCTAGTCAAAGGATAGGGGGTCTCATTACAAGCCAACCTATTAGGTCCATGGGCACCTAGCAGTATGAAACTACTAGAAGCTGGTTACCACGCCAGGGTAGTGGCTCTTGGTGGCATACCCAAGAGAAAGGGTGTCTCATCATGAGCCAAAGTTCTCATTTCTGTGAAAGTGCTTGTGGGTAACATTTCCACCACTGATCACCAAGCCAAGGCAGTGTCCCCTCATTAGCTTATTGAAAGAAAATAAATAAAGAATGAATAATAAAAGGCATGAATGGGCTTGGAAACATTTGCATCCAGGACAAGGGCAGCTTGCCCTCTACAAAGGCACCCACAGGTAAACCTTGCATTTCCCTGCTATCAATGCAACCCTTGTCAGGATATCCCTTATCCACCTCATCCATTAACATGACTTAGATTTGATTTATCCTGGAGACATCCCACAACCAGTGGACACTAGCCCAATAGGACTCCCTATCACTTCCTCTAGACTTTCCTTGCATATTTTTATAATGTCTTTGAGCACTTGATTGGGTAAAACGAGTTTTATGGACATGTTTAATAAAATTGATCATTGGATGTGATTGACATTGCTATGATATCTGTGAATTATGAACCCATGGAGGGCGTATTTATTGATGTGAAGGATCATACCTGATGGATAGGTACCATATTGGAAAGGTACACATGGGTAGATGATTAGTTTGGACCTCCATGGTGCTGAATAACCCACCAGATGGATGTTGAGACCCTAGCAGGGGGCAGAGACAAAATAGAGGCATTTGCACCAGAGAAGAGGAGGACGTTCCACAGAGGGACCATGACAGAGCCTTACCCAGGGGGGTTGTTCCCTCTCCACTGGGACGTTGGCCTTGGAAGGTGCATGATGTCACCTAGGATGCATATGACATCATCCAATGTAGTGAAGAGTGTGGCCACTCATGTTGATTGCATTTGTCGCTTGAAAAATGCCAGAAGGAGCTACCTTCACGGAGATTGAACCTTCAGAGTCGTTGGCCACAAGGTTCTCAACCTTATGGTATACACATGACATGTCGAAGAAATGGTAGTCAAACGCAGTGTTCCATGCCTACTATAAGCAACTGAAGGTTTCCATTGAGTCATTTCCATGCATGACATCACGCACATTGCACCAATATAGACCATTAGCTAAGTTCTACACAGATCCACATTTTATTTATATCACTATGCACAGGGAAGAGAGAAAAGAAGAGTTGCAGTATTACTATAAGTTGACAAATGAAGACATGGAGCAGATCACAAAGAAGTGGTCGGAGGATTTTTGTGTACCAGTTGATAATGGAGAACTCTTCGACCTTGACATCATAGGAAGCCCCTTGGTCACTTGGTTCGAGCATGCAAGACAGTCAAGTGTAAAGAATAAAAAGAAAAAGGAGGAATTTCAGAACATAGAGACTGATGAGGAGGACAACGCCTCAGAGGAAAATGGACCTAGCTCACCCGCAGGAGGAGGAGGAGACGAAGTAAATCAAGAAGTAGGAGGGGAAGAAGGAAAAAATCAAAGAGAAGGTGAAGCTACACAACCGAAGGATCCCCCTACCAAGGTAGAAACATTGAACAAAATGAATATTCTTGCATAGAAACCCTAGGCAAGAAAGAAGACCCGTGCCAGTAAGCCCCAGCTAGAGGCTATGCTCATAGAGGATGATATCGGTCTAGTCTGTAGAGCGATGGAGGACGTGTTTGAAGATCTCTTGCAGAGATATGAAGCAAAGAAAGAAGAGTTGTATGTAAAGGTCGAGAAGGATTTGAAGGAGTGTTGGCCCTTGACCAAGTTTTGAGGATCCTTGGTTAGGTTTGACCTATTTTGGGACTTCGACAGGCTATCGAAGGTAGAGCGCAAGTCGAAGAGGAGATCGCAGGATCTCGGCCCCTTGTTTAGGGATTTTTGGGTTTTGGGATTATGTAACAGGTATGGGGATGTCAACCCATAGGTTTACCCATGGTTAGGCCTTTTTGTAATGTATAAATAGATGTCTAGGCAATGTAAAGAGGGGCTTGGTACCTTACTAAGTGCTAAGACAAGATACGCATTTGTGTGATGTTTTTCTAAGTGATAGTTGTAAATGCTTTGTGCATATTGTGTGAGGCTTGCAAGGCTAAGTGCAAGTGACTGTAAGAGACTGTATAGAACATTTGATTTGTAACCTATCTCGGGGAAGGAGGATTTGGTGAGGTGCACGCAGATCTCCTGTCTTCTGTGGAGTAGGATTTTGATATTATGTGCCTGTAAGAAGCTTGATCAAAGATAATAAAGAAGAGAAGATTTGGTGGACGTAGCCCCAGGCTAAGGGTGAACCACGTATATCTCGTGTTGTGGTTGCTTTGTGCATTGTGAATATTTTATTGGTTATATGATTACTTCTTAGTGTAACGATGTATGCTTAGATGAATATGATAGATTAGTGCATAATGATGTGAATAAGATGCTAGATCTAATCTATGTTGATATTCTTAGTGCTTGAATATATTAGATCTGGATGAATGTTGCGTTGCTCTGTAATTAGGGTTTATCCGCATTATAAACAAAGGTTAAATACTAATGAACTATAACTGCTAAGTTCTCTGTTAAAGTGTTACAATCACAGATTTGTGTCCCAGCTAAGGCTGTAGACATTGGAGTCGTGCAACCACCCCTGTCTCTACCTTGGGTGAGACTTCATCTACTTCGCAGGTGTTTCTGAAAGGGACGGTAGTTAGGGTTTTGTCAGTGCATTGTTGAAGCGTTGAACCCTGGGTCTACCCTTGTGTGCCAAAAAATGGTTCCATTATCGAGACCTGAAACTGTTATTGTGGGGAACTGAAGAAAAGAGAAATATTTGTGCATAGATCTGTTTCCCAAGTGCACAATATTCTACTTGATTGCTAAGCTCTGTGCTAAGAAAGGAGGCAAACTCTAAGAAAAGAGGTAAGATTAGTGAAACTTTTTTATTAAAGAGGTAAGATCTAAAAGCTTTGTGCTTTGATAAAACTAAGATAAGTGGAAATTTTTGTTTCAAAAGTATGGATCTAGGTATGTTTGATAAATTTTGTCCTAGCTTGAAAACTAGGGCACAATTAGAAGAAAGAAGATTTGATATGAATAGATCTTATAGAAATAATGAAAGGTATGTTATTCCTATGCATAGAAATAATGTTTGGAATAACAAATGGATGCAAGATCCTAGGAAGAATTTTCTGCAGGTTAGTTACTATGATCCTAGTGCGTAGTATAGGAAAGGTTGGGGATCATTTAACAGAGAAAGAGGATTAACCCTTTGTTATAGTTGCAAAAGACTAGGACATATTTCTAAGGAATTCCCTAGGAGAAGATCTAGTTGTATTTGTTGTAAATCTATGGATCATGAAGTTTTGGATTTCCCTATAATGATTGCTAATCTTGAAAGAATGAATATGAGACAAGAAAACCCTGTGGAAGGTCAAGAAAATGAGACCATGACAGAACCCCAGAAAGAATAAGAGAATGTAATAGTACAAATGAAAGAAACTCTGAATGATCACAAAAATATCAACTTATTAGATATATTCAAAGAAAAAGAGTGCATAGAAACCAAAATAGGAGACTTAGACATTGACTGTGTTCTAGATGAGGAAACATAGGTGAATATCATGAAAGAAAGAACCTGGGAAATTTTAGGAGAGCCTGTTATGAGTCCTTCATTAGGAGGAATTGGATTATTTAGAGGAAATATGATAACCCTATGTCGAATACTTACCCAGATATATATGAGTGCTCATGGAACTTCAACAGAGGAAGATTTTGAGGTTGTTAAATTTATTGAGAGCATCTCCCCATTTGCTATGTTACTAGGAAAAACCTGGATTGAGAAGGATCATGCCAAAAGAAAATAAGAGGAAGCCCTAGAATAGAAGAAGAAAGAACTAAGAGACTTCATGACGGAGAGGATAACAGACTTAATAAAAGAACAAGAGGACCTGTCGAAGCTAATGAGGACTAGCAATTCAGATGTCAGAGATGAAAGAACCCAGGAAGACTTGCAATATATGTCTGTACAGAAGAGTAGAGCACCTACCTGATACAGAGAAGAAGTACTACTCTCTAACCCTATTAAAGAATCTCAATAGCATGAAGTTACTATGTTGAGTACAGATAAGAATCAGAATGGGATGAGGAACCCAGTAACGCATATCATAGGGAAAAGGGCTAGAAATCTCAGCAAGAAGAAGGAGAAGTTGGAAAAATTACAGGAGGTTCCAGAGGGAACTTCGTAGATGGAAGGTTTGTAAAACTGGAACTTGGTTGGGATATCAGAAAGGAACAAAATGGCACTTCACCATAGCCGAGCGATATAACCGTTGGAGGAATTATGACCCTTAGACCAATGCTCTCGAACGGTTAGAACAACAGTTATGACCATAAATCTCGCCATCAAACCATTTGGACTGCGTTGTAATGGACAAAATTGCATTGATGAAGGCTTATGGCCCATTGGAGAGATATATTACCTCATTTTCTACTTAGTCCATCAACATTTGCACCGAGAACACTTTTGCGAATTGTATCCGAGCGAACAAACAAACTCATTGCTACCGCGCTATGTTTACTGAGATCGACACTTGTTCTATTTCATTGAGCATTCATTCATCGACCTGTGTTATCCGATCTTGAGTGTGCATGTCAGATGAACTTAGTGCCATAGAGAAGTCAGTTGAAGACGTTATAATCGATTTAATGGTTGAAAAAGTAATGTCTGTAGGAATTCAATCTTCCTTGAGGAGAGGAGTGCAAGCCTCTCCTTTGACTACATGTGGATCTAGACCATCCCAACCTACAGCCGAGAAAAGAACCAAGCATTGAGATGACTTGGTGAATGTGAATTTAATCCTGACTATCCTTCCTGACTACATCCCGCCTCTGGTCAGTGCGAAGAGTCGTGACGGTGTCCCCAGAGACTTCAATTGCACTCTAGTTACTATGTACCTCCCGAAGGGGATACATATAGTTCGACCATAGCTGGATAAGATCATGGCATCAAAATTTAGTGACTTCAACCTAGGGGATCACAAGAACCATAGTATGCTCACTCCTCACAGGTATTTGACTAGGACGAAGGGGAAGAACTCGAGGATAATCTCCCAACCATGGACTATGGACCTCACGCAGTGCATTGTCTTGAACGTAATGAAGATAACGCATTTTATAAGGCACTAGGAGGTTAACGCATGCGTTAAGCTCCTCTTGTTGTGCTTCCATGGTGGCTATTTGTGGCTAGATAGATGCATCACCGTCAATCCGGCGCTGATCCACAGGATCACTGGATTGAGCATGCAGGGACCCAACCCGCAAGACTTCTATCCAGGGAAGGCTACAGACCGCGCACTGGCACAAAGGATTAAGGATACATATGGCGATGTAGAAAATGGGATGTGAGGCTACAAGGTAGCTTCCGTCTAGAATGGCACAGTTTGCCTGCCCTGCCAGCTGATAGCAGGAAAGCTAGTGAGAAATAACAAACCTACGTAGGTCACATGGTTCATTATCGACCTCGTTGGAAAATGAGTGGAAGGACTCTAGATGAACTAGGAAAATTACTTAGTCAACCAATTAGAATTGGATTTCCGCAAAGCTCAGGATCAGGGCTATGATTTCCATTTTAGTTGGTTCTTGATCCTCATCGCGTTTACTGCTTGGGAGATGCCGGAAGGTGCGACCTTCCCGTACATTGAGCCATTCGAGCCACTCGTTGCAAAGTTAACCATCCTATGGTACTCGAGCAATATGGGGAAACAATGGTAGTTGAATGCGGTATTCCATACATAATATCTCTAGTTAAAGAGGGCTATGGAAGTTGTCCCTCGTATGATGTTGAACACTCTACACTGGTTCAGGCCACTTATGAAGTTCCCCAAAGATCGACACTTAATTTACATCACTACACATGCAAATGAGAGTAAAGAAGAGATTTATTCATACTATAAGCTCACAGAGGAAGACCTAGAAGAGATAACCAAGGATTGTCCTATAGAGATCCTTATCCCTGCTGACCCCGCAGAACTGTCCGACCTTGAAAAAATCGGAAGCTCAGAGGCCACTCGCGAAGCACATGATACACCTGGAACTATAAGAAGGAAGAAGATCAAAGAGGTCCAACAGTTGAGCAGTGCCTTGGAAGAAACCACCTCAGAATCACCAGGACGAGGAGGTGATGATGAAGTAGATAAAGAAGAGATCAATGGAAAAGAATATTAGTAGAAGAAAGGCGAAGTAACACTGCATAGGGATCTTGTTGATGAGGTTGATCCCTCCAAGAAAAGGAAGGTTTCCCCCATGAAACCTACTTCCCGAAAGAATTCAAAAGATACTAAGACTAAGTTGTAGACTATACTTGTGCTCGATGACTATGACTTCATCATTGTAGCCATATCAGATGCCTCGCAGGACTTCTTGTAGAACACTGAATCCAAACAAGCAGCCATGTATGATAGAATTGAGGTAGAACTTAGAGGAGTACAACATTCCCTTCACTCTAGCTACGTGGTGTCCATTGCACCCCCACCATCAGAAGAACTAGAGTTGGGAGATGAGCCTACCCAACTCCACAGAATAGCTAATGCGACCGAAGCTCGCCTTCGTCGCACACAAGAAGAAAAAGAACAAGCCACAATGGCTCTGAAGCAAGCACGAGTGGAAGTAGTAGAGAAAAGTCGAGTTGCACAACAAGAGAAGGATGACCTCCAAACAAAGTTTGAAGAGGAGAAAGCACATATCCAGCAAGAGAAAGAAGAGTTGCTCGCAGTGTAGATTGGAGTAAAAGAAGCAGTCAGCAGAGCACTTTTCTCTATGACAGGATTAGAAAAAAAGGAGGAAGACCCAATGGAACATCAAGTAGCGCACCTTGCTGAAGCCATCCAGCAGCTTCAATAGAGAATAGAAAACCTAGATCTACAAACATTGTCAAGCACTCCACAGGACGTGTGATACCAAAGAGAAGCCACGACCCAAAGTATAGTTGAGAGGATCAGAGCATTAGCTCTGGAATGTAAACAAATTAGTAATAGAAATGCGCATACTTATGAGTGACTTACTGAAGACCTTGAACTAAAGACACTAGACTCATATCTTTAGGAGGAAAAGCAACAAGCAATGACAATACAGGTGCAGTTAAAACCTCTCCCAGCAGTTGAGAGGATGAAGAGATCTCGGGAACAACACACTACTCAACAGCATGTCCACACCATACAAAGCAAAGTCATGGAAGTGACTCAAAATCTCTAGCCAGTTTAGAACGAGGCTTGCCAACTATTTGAGGAGATTGAAGGATGAGGAGCAAAGCTGGAACAAGTGGTCACTGCAGTTGAACAACTCTTAGAGGGATATGTCAACGAAGCAATTATCTAAGATTTCACCGAGCAGGAGGCCTTAGCACAACAATAGGTCGAAGAAGCTCAAGCCAAGCTCGAGGCTTTTGAGGCAGAGCTACCCAGACCAGAGTGACTCAGGATTAGTCACGAGTCAGTGTTGGGGGCTTGTTGGCCCTTGACCAAGTTTGGAGGATCCTTGGTCAGGTTTGACCTATTTTGGGACTTCGACAGGCTATCGAAGGCGGAGCTCAAGTTGAAGCAAAGATCGTGGGATCTCGGCCCCTTGTTTAAGGATTTTTTTGTTTTGGGCTTATGCAATGGGTATGGGGATGTTGGCCCATGGGTTTAGCCATGGTTAGGCCTTTTTGTAATGTATAAATAGATTTCTAGGTGTTGTAGAGAATGGCTTGGTACCTTGCTAAGTGATAAGACAAGATACGCATATGTGTGATGTTGTGCTAAGTGATAGTTGTAAATGCTTTGTGCATACTATGTGAGGCTTGCAGGGCTAAGTGCAAGTGACTGTAAGAGACTGTATAGAAGATTTGTGTTGTAACCTATCTCGGGGAAGGAGGATCTGGCGAGGTGCACACATATCTCATGTCTTTTGCAGAGTAGGATTTTGATGCTATGTGCCTGTAAGAAGCTTGACCGAAGATAATAAAGAAGAGAAGAGTCGGTGGACATAGCCCCATGATGGGGGTGAACCACGTATATCCTGTGTTGTGGTTTCTTTGTGCATTGTGAATGTTTTATTGGTTATATGATTACTACTTAGTGTAACGATGTATGCTTAGATGAATATGATAGCTTAGTGCCTAATGATGTGAATAATATGCTAGATCTGATCTATGTTGATATGCTTAGTTCTTGAATATATTAGATCTGGATGAATACTATGCTTCTCTATAATTAGGGTTTATCTACGTTGTAAATAAAGGTTAAATACTAATTAACTATAACTGTTAAGTGTTATGTTAAGGTGTTACAATCACAGATTTTTGTCCCATCTAAGGTTGCAGACATTGGATTTCTGCGACTACCCTTGCCTCTACCTCGGGTGAGACTTCATCTTCTTCGCAGGTGTTTTCGAAAGGGCTGGTAGTTAGGGTTTTTTTGGTGCGTTTAACCCTAGGTCTGCCTCTGTGTGCCAACAAATGGTTTCGTTGTCAGGATCCATTGTCGGGACCTGAAACTGTGATTGCTGGGAACTGAAGAAAAGAGAAAGCTCTATGCGTAGATCTGTTTCCCTAGTGTGCAAGATTATACTTGACTACGAAGCTCTATGCTAAGAAAGGAGGCAGATCTGAAGAAAAGAGGTAAGATCAGTGAAACTTTTTTATTAAAGAGGTAAGATATGGAAGCTTTGTGCTTTGATAAAAGTAAGATAAGTGGAAATTTTTGTTTCAAAAGTATGGATCTAGGTATGTTTGACAAATTTTGTCCTAGCTTGAAAACTAGGGCACAGTTAGAAGAAAGAAGATTTGATATGAACAGATCTAATATAAATAATGAAAGGTATGTTATTTCTATGCATAGAAAGAATGTTTGGACTAACAAATGGATGCAGGATCCTAGGAATAATTTTCTACAAGTTAGTTACTATGATCCTAGTGCGCGGTACAAGAAAGGCTCGGAATCATTTAACAGAAAAAGAGGATTAACCCTTTGTTACAGTTGCAGAAGTTCAGGACATCTTGCTAAGGAATTCTCTGGGATAATATCTAGTTGTCTTTGTTGTAAAGATATGGATCATGAAGTTTTGGATTTCCCTAGAATGATTGCTAATCTTGAAAGAATGAATATGAGACAAGAAAACCCCATGGAAGGTCAAGAAACTGAGACCATGACAGAACCCCAGAAAGAATTAGAGAATGTATTATTACAAATGAAAGAAACCCTGAATGATCACAAAAATATCAACTTACCAGAGATCTTCAAAGAAAAAGAGTGCATAGAAACCAGAATAGTAGACTTCAACATTGACTGTGTTCTGGATTAGGAAACACAGGTGAATATCATGACAGAAAGAACCTAGGAAATTTTAGGAGAGCCTGCTATGAGTCCTTCATTAGAAGGTATAGGATTATTTAGAGGAAATATGATAACCCTATGTGGAGTACTTACCCAGATATCTATGAGTGCTCAGGGAACTTCCACAGAGGAAGATTTTGAGGTTGTTAAATGTCTTGAGAGCAGTGCCCCATTTGATATGTTACTAGGAAAAACCTGGATTGAGAAGGATCAGACCAAAAGAAAAGAAGAGGAATCCCTAGAATAGAAGAAAGAACTAAGAGACTTCATGATGAAGAGGATAATAGACTTACTAAAAGAACAAGAGGACCAGTCAAAGCTACTAAGGACTACCAATCCAGATGTCGAAGATGAAAGAACCCAGGAAGACTTACAATGTTTGTCTATACAGAAGAATAGAGAACCTACCTTGGACATAGAAGAAGTACTACTCTCTAACACTATGAAATAATCTCAACAGGGTGAAGTTACTATGTTGAGTACAGATAAGAATCAGAATGGGAAGAGGAACCGAGTAATGCATATCATAGGGAAAAAGGATAGAAAGCTCGGCAAGAAGAAGGAAAATTTTGATAAGTTACAAGAGGTTCCAGAGGGAACTTCGTAGAAGGAAGGTTTGCAAAACTGGAACTTCGTTGGGATATTAGAACAGCGTAAAATGGCACTTCTCCATGGCTAAGTGATATAGTCGTTGGAGGAATTATGACCATTCAACCAATGCTCCCGAATGGTTAGAACAATAGTTATGACCAGAAATCTCACCATCAGACCATTGAGACCATGCTGTAACAAACAGAAATACATTGATGAAGGCTTTTGGCCCATTGGAGAGATATGTTACCTCATTGTCTACTTATTCCATTGATTGTTGCACCAAGAACACTTTCGTGAATTGTGTCCAAGCCAACAAACAAACTCATTGCTACTGTGTTGTGTTTACTGAGATCGACACTTGTTCTATTGCATTGAGAATTCATTCATCGAACTGAGTTATCTGATATTGAGCATGCATGTTAGATGAACTCAACGCCATAGAGAAGTTGGTCGAATAAGTTCTAATCGAGTTAATGGTCAAAGAAGTAATTTCCACAGGAATTCAACCTTCCTCGATGACAGGATTGCAAGCCTCTTCGTCGACTGCTCGTGGATTTAGACCATCCCAACCTACAGCCGAGAAAAGAACCAAGCATCGAGATGACTTGGCAATTGCAAAGTTAATCTTGACTATCCTGCTTGACTACATCCATCCTCTAGCCAGCGTGGTGAGTCATGATAGTGTCTCCAGAGACTTCGATTACACTCTGGTTACTGTGTACCTCCTGAAGGGGATACGTACAATTCGACCGCAGCTAGATAAGATCATGGCATTAAAATTCAGCAAATTCAACCTAGGGGATCGCAAGAACCATAGTATGTTCGTTCCTCATGTGTATTTGACTAGGAAGAAGGGGAATAACTCGAGGATAATCTCCCAACCATGGACTATGGACCTCACGCAGTCCATTGTCCTGAATGTAATGAAGATACCACATTTTGGAAGGCACCAAGAGGTTAATGCATGCGTTAAGCTCCTGTTGTCATGCTTACATGGCGTCTATATATGGCTATATAGACACATCACCGTTGATCTAGCACTGATCCAAATGATCACCAGACTTAGCATGCAAGGACCCGACCCTCAAGACTTCTATCTAGGGAAGGTTGCAGACCGCGCACTGGCATAGAGGATTAAAGATATATATGGCAATGTAGAAAAGGGGACACGAGGCTACAAGGTAGCTTCCATCCATAATGGCATAGTGCACCTGGACTGCCAGCTAATTGTAGGAAATCTAGTGAGAAAGAATAGACCTACACAGGTCACAGGGTTCGTTGTCAACCTCACTGGAAAATGCATGGAAGGACTCTAGATGAACTGGGAAAATTACTTAGTCAACCAATTAGAATTGGATTGTTGTGAAGCTCAGGATCAAGGCTATGATTTCCATTTGAGTTGGTTGCTGATCCTTGTCATGTTTACAGCTTGGGAGATGTCGGAAGGTGCGGCCTTCCTGGACATTGAGCCATTCGAGAAAATCGCTACAAAGTTCACCATGCTCTGGTACTCGAGCGATATGGGGAAATAATGGCAGTCAAACGTGGTATTACATACATACTATCTCCAGTTAAAGAGGGCTATTGAAGTTGTCCCTCGTTTGAATTCAAACACTCTACACCAATTCGGGCCATTTATGAAGTTCTGCATAGATCGACAATTCATTTACATCACTGCGCGTGCAGACAAGAGTAAAGAAGAGATAACTAAGGAATGGCCTGCAGAGCTCTTTATTTATACTAACCCCGCATAACTGTATGACCCTGAACAAATCGGAAGCTCGGAGGCCACTCGCGAAGCACATGATACACCTGGAAATAGCAGAAGAAAGAAGATCAAAGAGTTCCATCATTTGAGTAGTGCCTCAGAAGAAACCGCTTGAGAATCACCGGGACGAGGAGGTGATGATGAAGTAGATAAAGAAGAGACCAATGGAAAAGAATATCAACATAAGCAAGGCGAAGTAACATCGCCTAGGGATCCTGTTGATGAGGTTGATCCCTCCAAGAAAAGGAAGGTTTCCCCCACGAAGCCTACTTCTCAGAAGAATTCCAAAGCTACTAAGACTAAGATGCAGACTATACTCATGCTTGATGACTTCGACTTCATCATCACTATCATATCATACGCCTCGTAGGACCTCTTGCAGAACACTAAAGCCAAACAAGTAACCATGTATAATAGAATTGAGGAATAACTCATAGAGGTATAGCAGGCCCTTCACTCCAGCCACGCAGTGTCCACTGCACCCCTGCCATTGTAAGAACCAGAGTTGGGAGATGAGCCTACCCAACTCTGCAGAATAGATGATGCGACTGAAGGTCACCTTTGTCGCACACAGGAAGAAAAATAATAGGCCACAGTGGCCCTGAAGCAAGAACAGGAGGAAGTAGTAGAGCAACGTCGAGTTGCACAACAGGAGAAGGATGACCTCAAAACAAAGTTCGAAGAGGAGAAAGCACAAATCCAGCAAGAGAAAGAACAGATGCTCATGAAGAAGATTGGAGTAAAAGAAGCAGTCAGTAGAGAACTTTGCTATGTGACAGGCTTAGAAAAAAAGGAGGAAGACCCAATGGAACATCAAGTAGCGCAGCTTGTTGAATCCATCTAGTAGCTTCAATAGAGGATAGCAAACCTAGAGCTACAAACTATACCGAGCACTCTGCAAGATGTGTGAGACCAAAGAGAAGCCACTGCTCAGAGCACAGTTGAGAGGATCAGAGCATTAGCTCTGGAATGTAAACAACTTAGCAGTAGAAGTGCGCAAAATTATGAGCGACTTATTTAATATCCTGAATTGAAGACACTGGAGTTACAACTCCAGGAGGAAAAGCAGCAAGTAGCTACAGTACAGGCACAGTTGAAACCTCTGCTAGCAGTTGAGAGGATGAAGAGATCCCAAGAACAACACACTTCTCAATAGTAGGTCCACACCATACAGAGCAAAGTCAAGGAAGTGACTCAGAGGCTCTAGCCAGTTCAGGATGAGGCTTGCTAATTGTTTGAGGAGATTGAAGGATGAGGAGCAGAGCTGGAACAGGTAGTCACTGCAGTCGAAAAACACTTAGAGGTACCTATCAATGAAGTAGTTATCCAAGAGTTTTTTGAGTAGGAGGCCTTGGCGCAACAACAGGTCGAAGCAACTCAAACCAAGATTGAGGCTTTTGAGGCAGAGCTACCCAGACCAGAGTGACTCAGGATGGGTCATAGGTGAGTGTTAGGGGCCTATTTTCCCTTGACCAAGTTTTGAGTATCCTTGGTTAGGTTTGACCTATTTTGGGACTTCAACAGGTTATCGAAGGCAGAGCACAAGTCGAAGAAGAGATCATGGGATCGTGACCCCTTGTTTAGTGTTTTTTTGGTTTTGGGATTATGTAACGGGTATGGGGATGTCGGCCCATGGGTTTACCCATGGTTAGGCCTTTTTGTAATGTATAAATAGATTTCTAGGTGATGTAAAGAAGGGCTTGGTACCTTTCTAAGTGCTAAGACAAGATATGCATATGTGTGATGTTGTGCTAAGTGATAGTTTTTAAATTCTTTATGCATATTGTGTGAGTCTTGCAAGGCTAAGTGCAAGTGACTGTAAGAGACTGTATAGAGGCTTTGTGTTGTAACCTAGCTCAAGGAAGGAGGATCTGGTGAGGTGCACACGGATATCCTATCTTCAATGGAGTAGGAGTTTGATGCTATGTTCCTGTAAGAAGCTTGACCGAAGATAATAAAGAAGAGAAGAGTTGGTGGACATAGCCCCAAGCTCTGAGTGAACCACGTATATCATGTGTTGTGGTTACTTTGTGCATTGTGAATGTTTTATTGGTTATATGATTACTGCTTAGTGTAATGATGTATGCTTAGATGAATATGATAGATTAGTGTCTAATGATGTGAATAAGATGTTATATTTGATCGATGTTGATATGCTGAGTGCTTGAATATATTAGATTTGAATGAATATTGTGCTGCTTTATAATTAGGGTCTATCTGCATTGTAAACAAAGGTTAAATACTAATGAACTACAATGGTTAAGTGCTCTGTTAAGGTGTTACAATCACATATATGTGTCCCAGCTAAGGTTGCAAACACTAGAGTCGTGCAACCACCCCTGCCTCTACCTCCAGTGAGACTTCATCTGCTTCGCAGGTGTTGCCGAAAGGGCTGGTAGTTAGGGTTTTCTTGGTGCATTGTTGAAGCGTTGAACCCTGGGCCTTCCCCTATGTGCCCACAAGGTGATACAATGAGCTATTAAAGCTATATGTGCAGTATCTACTACACCTTCCTTGTCAGAGACTATAGAGTTGGGGGATGAACCATCCCAACTTTGAAGACTTTTAGATGCAACAAAGGCTCGACTTCAACGAATCCAAGAAGAAAAGTAGAAGTCTAAAAAGCCTTGAAACAAGAAAAAGAAGAGATCTCAGAGAAATTACGAGTTTTGCAGTACTGTGTAACCACTTATGAAAATTAGAGAGATGAGTTATGGGCGATGCTTGAGGAAGACAAAGAAAAGATACAGAGGGAGAAGGACCAACTGCTAGTAGAGCAGACTACAGTCAAAGAAATGGTGATCAAATCACTTTTCTCTATGTCAGACTTGGCACAAGAGGAACATGAAGCAGTTGAGGTTCAAGTGATGAAGCTCGTTGAGGCCATCCAGTAGCTTCAAGCGATGGTAATGGAGTTTGAGATCCAATCAGTACCAAGCAATCCGCAGGAAGTGTGCGATTAGAGGGAGGATATCGCTAAGAGAACAATCGAAAGGATCAGAGACCTCACCTCATAATGCAAATAGCTGAGCGACAAAAGTGTGCAGACTTATGAATGCCTCGCAGAAGACCCACATCTTAGGAAACTGGAAGCACAACTACAGGAAGTGCAACAGCAGGCATTTTCAGTATAGGTGCAGATGAAGTCACTCACTGCAGTTGAGATAATGAAGATATCACAAGAACATCGTGCGACCTAGAAACAGATTACTTCCATCCATGGAAGAGTAATGAAAGTCACACAGAGGCTACAACTGATGCAGGAGAAACCTTGCGCGGTGTTTGAAGAGATCGAAGGACAAGACTCACAAATGGACCAAGTGGTTACAACAGTGGAACAGCATCTGGAAGGGCATGTTACAGAGAAAATGAACTAGGTGTTAACTGAGCAAGAAGCTTAGGCGAAGCAACAAGTCGAGGCAACTCGAGGCATTCGAAGTAGCGTTTCCCAAACTTGAGTGACTTGGGATGAGTCACAGGTGAGTGTTGGGGGCCTTTTGGCCCTCGACCAAGTTTTGAGAAAACATTGGTCAATTTTGACCACCTTTTTGAACTTCGATAGGCTGGTTGAAGATGGAGATCCCAGTCGAAGCTGAGATAGCGGTATCTCACTTGATTTGTGGACCCAGCAAGGGGTTCATTAGGGTTTTGTATTAGGGTTTATGGGATGTTGACCCATGGATTTACCCATGATTAGGCCTCTTTATAAATGTAAAAGTATAAATAAGAAAGAATGTAATGTAGTGAAGAGTGTGGGTGTGTAATTAGCTAAGTGCAAGGCTAAGTGCAAGTAGTTTTGGGTCACTTAGTGCAACATATTGTGTATGTAAGACTTTGTGCTTAGTAGAAGAGTTGGCTCTGTGCCTTGACCTAATTTTGGGAAGGTGGATATGGTGCTTAGTGCACAGATAACCTATTCGGTGTGAAGCTTGGCTCTATGGCTTAGTGCACAAGAGCATAAGAATGTAAGATATTGGAGACTAATAAAGAAGAATAATTCGTTGGTGGACATAGCCCCACACTGGGGTGAACCACATATATCATGTGTTGATGGTTTTCTTTGTGCTATGATGTTTATGTTGTGAGTCTGCTTAGTGCATTGATTGTTATGTATGATAGATAGATATATGAATGATTAGTGTTTTATTCATGTGGAATATGCTAGACCTAACTTATGATGCTAAGTGCAATTTGTATTTGGTCATTGTTACTACACCGACCTATCCTTAGGGTTTGTTCTACGGTGTGAATGAAGATGATAAACTAATGCATGTTGCTCTTGAGTACTCTTTGAAGTAATTATAATCACATATCTGTGTCCCAGCTTGGTTATAGACACCTAAGTCCTATAACCCCCCCTGCCTCTACCTCGGGTGAGACTTTTCTTACTTCGCAGGTGTTGCCGAAAGGGTCGGTAGTTAGGGTTTTTTTGGTGTGTTGTTGAAGCATTGAACCCTAGGTCTGCCCCTGTGCCAACACATCCTCTAAATTTGTATCATAGGAACATACACTTCTCCATATTAGTTCACCATTGACCGTTGGATCCACATAATTCTCCTTGCACCCTGTGATGTTATATACATTTTATGTGATCGATCTTTGTGCATATTCATTCATGGGATTGTTGTATCTGTTGCCCTCATTTGGATATAATAGTGCAATAATGTGCAAGTTGTTTGTCTCGAAGGACATATGTGCCTTTGCTTTAGATTTAATACAACATTGTTATCGAATGCCCAATCGATTCCAAGGAGATTTGGATAGGGGTCTGAGTCATCCATAATCTCAATCACTTCAATGTCTTCTTTTTTTTTTACACCATCAATATTCTCTTCCACTTGCCCCAACCAACCAATAGGATAAATTATAAATTCGTTGGCAAGCCTAAGTTTAATAGGGGACCACACCAAGTTTGTTTTACCCATCAACACCCATGATTTCTTTGGAAATATGTTCACATTTCATCCCAGGTCTAACATGAAATGGTACATCTCATAAATTCCTAGCTCGATTATCATTTTAAATTATGTCCCCGTGCACTTCCTCCTTCTTACAACACACATCCCATTATGATAACGAAGTAGAAATAATAGCATCAATTTACCCTTCTTCCATGAATCTCGTTAACATGTCGATCGACTTCTTTTCAATTATAGGATCACCCAACACCTTGAGACAACAATGCAAGAAGTCACTTTCCTGGTTATCTTATTTTTCTTTGGGGTAAGTGTTGTGCCATGTTTCCTCTTATGACATGCATCACAACTCTTCACACATGCATTCCTATTCTAGTGCATTATGCAGTATACATTGTGATTCTCGGCACATGTGTGCCTCTTCCAGTGTCCTCTACATCATGCATTGCAATTATTCACGTGCATGGGCCTCTTCCAGTTCCCTTTGTGTTGTGCACTGCAATTGTTTGAGCACGATCTCCTCATCGAGCACCCTCTATGTGTTACACATGAACTGTTTTTTTTTCACGGCGTCAAACTTAGGAGGTGCTTGTGCTTCTTTTCTAATATTTCCTTCTACATTTTTACATGAAATTTTTCCTCATTTCAGGTTGACTCCCATATGAATTCTTCCTCGAGTTACCACCTGTATGTCCAAGTCTTATTTCAGCTTATGATCTCTACGTTGCTCCACAGTCACTATGTTGCAGTGCCCCTTATTTTCTTCCCATTTGGCCAACAACTCTGATCAATCCTTTGTGACATGGTCTACGATGTGACAATATCCACATAGTGTGCATGACTTGTTATAGAAATTTTTATTTTTCAATAGGAAAGGTTAAGAATGAATTTCATTCCATTTTAGCATTTAACTTAACCATAACCAATAATGTTGCAGCAACCAAGATCACAAGAAGAAACACCATGCACAAGAACACTAGAAGTATCCTAGGAAACCCTTCTCAACAAGGGAAGAAAACCCAGCCAAATCCTTTGCTATATTCTTCAAGAGAAAGAACTTCACCACTAAGAAAACCTAGCACACAAGAGGGTCCTTGTAAACCCTATAAGACTATCACCCAAGATACGTGCACACTTTTCCCAAGTACATGTACTTGCTGAAATTTCCAAACTCACACAAAAGATATGATTCCTCAATGGGGAATTTACCTTTACTTGTATTAGACTTGACCTGTCAATATAAGTTTCTATTGGCACAACAGAGCAGACCTCTCTATCTCATAATATAATTAATATTAACCATATTAATTATCTTTTACATTAATTATCAATTACATTAAGGTGGGGTCGACCTGTACCCTTCACATTACAATTAGGGTTACAGGCAGGTCTGACTCTTGAACAATATAGCAAGGGATATCATCCAACCACTAGTACTCAGTCACTAGGGGCACATCCATAGGGATGTCCATATCTCTAGCTCACTGCATTACACAAAAGAACCACTTCTCACTAGTGCTCAGCTACTAGGATCATGTTAACCTCTGCTCATCCACAGGCACATCCACTCAACAGATCTTCTTTCTCACTGCATTACATGGGAGAGTCATCTAGAGTTCGTCATCAACTCTCTGCTCAAAGGAGGCTAATACATCATATTCATCTTTGTCTCATGACGATGCACCCAACACTTTGAGATTTTACACTTTCACCTTGTGCTCAGCCACATGCACGTCCAACTCTGCAGATCTCCTTTCTCACTGCGTTACACATGAGAATCATTTGGAGTTCTTCTCAACTCTTTGTAAGGAGGAGGCCATATCTACATTCTGTATCTATCTCAGATAGGAACCACACAACCCTCTTAGGGGCTCTCTCTCATGTTTGTGTCCTAAATAATGTCTCACATAGTTTCAATCATCAACACTCCCTCTCAGCTAGGGAGGCATTCTCCATCATGCCAAGTCTCACACGGATGTATTGTTAAATTGGTTCTTGGTTGTAGTTATCAACTCTCCCTCTTAACTAGGGAGGTATCCTTCACCAAGATAATTTGGTGAATATGTCTGCAATCTTCTCATGTGTAGGAAGGTACTGCAAGTGTACTATTTTCTTCTACATCATGTCTCTGATATAATGATATTTTATCTCAACGTGATTCGATCTTATCATGAAACACTGGGTTCTCAAAGAGATTTACACACAACTCTAGTTATCATCATAGGATCCATCTCATGATCAAGTAAATCTATCAGAATCTTGTGAAGTCATATTGCTTCGCACACTTGATGCTACATACTCTACTTTTGTAGTACTCAAGGGCACGGGGCTTTTTTTCCTGCTACACCAGGAAACCATGGAAAAATTCACAGAAAAACAACAACTAGATCTGTTCTTCTGGTCCACTGTACTTTTTTTCCATTATGCATATCCCTGCAAACTCAAGTCTACACTAGAGACATATCACACGCCATATCTAACCATGTCTCGTAGATATCTCAATACATGTTTCTTTGATGTCCAGTGAGTTTGTCTTGGCTGACTCATGGAATGACTAAGTACATTCACTGCATAGCATGAATCAAGTCTGGTGTTAACTAGATACATCAGTGATCCAATCATATTTGGATCAATCTCATCTGAATCATCATCATTTATTTTCTTCAAATCCATCACCATGGATTTTCATTCTGTCATACTAAACTTCTTTAATATCCCACTATATATTTTCCTTGACTCGGGAAAATCTCATCACTCCTATGTAATACTTCTTGTCCCAAGAAGTAGTGCATCATACTCATATCCTTCATCTTGAAATTAGAATTCAAAGCTTACTTGTATTCAACAACAAGGCTTTCCAAATAAGTCATCAAAATTAGGCTCTCATCACCAACAATGCAATAATATAGGTTTGGATCAACAATACTTTTGCTCAAACCCAAACTCATCAAGAATCCATCCGTCTAATATAATTTCAAAATCATGGATGGTAGTACGGATGGAAGTGTATCGAGATTACTAGATCAAGTGTCTCATCATAGAAAACTCCCTCTGTTTGTGAGAATCCTTTGGCTATAGATCTCGCTTTGTATTTCTTGACACTTCCATCAGCTGCATGTTTGATCTTATAGATCTACTTAGAAGTTACCACAAACTTCCCTTCTGGTATCTGAAAAATATCTTGAACATCATTCTTTTAAGATATATTGGTATTCTTTATGGCATCTTGCCATACCTGTTCTCATGTTTATTCTCCAAGACAAGGAGGCTCAAAATCAATGAAGTGGATCATGAATGAAGGATAGCTCAAAAATCTCTTTTGATTTATCGGGATGTGGCTTGAGGGGATTGTATGTTCCTCTTCCTCCTGCAAAGTGAGCCTAGGCAAGCCTTTTATTCCCTACTGCAATATCTCTGGACATATTAACTGGAGCAACTGGATCAGCTGGAATAATGTTTGTCTCCCTCTGAAATGATGAAGGGGGAGAAGGTATTGTCTCATTGTCAATCTCCATATGAGATTCTTTGGAAATTTGAAAGATTATCTCTTCTTCAAGGACAACATCTCTGCTTGTCTCAATATTTATTTGACTAGGGATGTAGATCTGGAATGTCTTCGAAGATTCATTGTTTATCCCATAAATGTATCATTTCTCCCTGAAGGGTCTAGCTTCGACTTTTTCTCTTTAGGTACATGAAATTACACTGGGCACCCAAATATCCTGAATTGTTCAGTCTCAGGCTTCACTCCGATCAATATTTCTTCGCGAGTTATGTTTTTCAAAGTCTGGTGAAGACTCTTGTTCTAAACATATAATGTGTCATGCATGCTTTTTCCCATGGAATCATAGAAATATTCTGATCATGCATTATTGCATTGGTTGTCTCAATGATGGTTCTATTATTCCTCTTTCTCAAATATTTATGACTCCCTATGAACAATAAGCATCTTCCTTTGTTCTTAATCTATCTGGAACAAGAAAACAAGAGGAACCAAAACAATAATATCTCCTAAAGGATAATAATGAGTACATCTCTAGAATCAAAAAAATTTAAGGATTTTTGTCACAACTATAACACCTACTTGTAATGTAGAAAACTTTAGAAATGTAGGTGAGAGAAATGAAAATTACAAAAATCAAACCTGGAGTCTTCACTTCTAGTGTGTTTTTCCTCTGAATGCACTGAGATCCCTCTGGATCCAAAACTTCATAAAAAGGTTCCTTCATCCTTCAATTACCCTCATGACAACGATACAAATAATATATATACAAGTGCATACCTGAGGGTGATGATATGATTTTTCCAATGGCACATGGTTGATCTCTATCCTCTGGCATCTTCATGAAGGAGGTAGTCACAGTGACACCTTTTTGTATCACCCACAATAATTCTTCCTTTGAATTCTTGTCTTTCAGGAACTTGAAGTTTCTTGATCCATCAAGCTTATCTTCCATCATAGTTTTGCTCATCGTAATTTTAGATTCTTCACAACCCTTTGTTAACTAGTCTAGAAAACCTAACGGCTAGGATAGGCTAGCACTTTTAGGTTTTTGTGGACTTATGACTACCAACAATAAGCCTTTGAAATATAGGAGAACATCGGTGATCTGAAGATCTCCTTCAATGAGTTGCAAAAACCCTAATACTGAAATTTCTACATAAATTAGTGAAACCCTATAAACCCTAGGGAAAAAATTTCAAAATTCTCAAAATTTCAATATGAAGCTTGTTGGAGGCGCGTTGATGGAGTTTGTACACTCCTATGGTATTTTTATCCCCAACGCCCAAGTTCCAAGTGTTGAAACCTCTTATAAAGGTAGGTCGTACAGAATTTATGGAAACCCTAGGAGGGTCGTACAGTTTTGCAGGAGAGAGAAGATGGTTGAAAATTGCTTGTGAAATGGGTTCTTCAAGACCTATGCTCTGATACCATATTCATTTTTCAATAGGAAAGGTTAAGAATGAATTTCATTCCATTTTATCATTTGACTTAACCATAACCAATAATGTTGCAGCAACCAATATCACAAGAAGAAACACCATGCACAAGAACATAAGAAGTATCCAGAGAAACCATTCTCAACAAGGGAATAAAACCCAGCCAAATACTTTGCTATATTATTCAAGAGAAATACCTTCACCACCAAGAAAACCTATCACACAAGAGGGTTCTTGCAAACCCTAGAAGACTAGCGCCCAAGAGAGGTGCGCACTTTTCCCAAGTAGATGTACTTTCTGAAATTTTCAAACTCACACAAAATATATGATTCCTCAATGGGGAATTTACCTTTACTTATATTAGACTTGACCTGTCAACAGAAGCATCTATTGGCACAACATGGCCGACCTCTC
The DNA here is from genome assembly GCA_032191745.1 of Picea mariana. Classification (NCBI taxonomy): domain Eukaryota; kingdom Viridiplantae; phylum Streptophyta; class Pinopsida; order Pinales; family Pinaceae; genus Picea; species Picea mariana. Next base: position 58,887 of record JASDQU010370753.1, on the reverse strand, counting down.
TATCTCATAATATAATTAATATTAACTGGATTAATTATCTTTTACATTAATTATCAATTACATTAAGGTGGGGCCGACCTGTACCCTTTACATTACAATTAGGGTTACAGGTAGGTATGACTCTTGAAAAATATAGCAAGGGATCTCATACACCCACTATTTATGAGCCACTAGGGGCACATCCATAGGGATTTCCATATCTCTATCTCACTACATTACACAGAAGAACCACTTCTCACTAGTGCTTAGCCACTAGGATCGCGTTCACCTATGCTCATCCACAGGCACATCCACTCAACAGATATTATTTCCCATTGCATTACATAGGAGAGTCATCTGGAGTTCATCATCAAATCTTTGCTCAGAGGAGGCTAATACATCATCTTCATCTTTGTCTCATGAATATGCACCCAACACTTTGGGATTTCACATGTTCACCTTGTGCTCAGCCACAGGCACATCCAACTCTGCAGATCTCCTTTCTCATGGAGTTACATAAGAGAATCATCTGGAATTCTTCTCAACTCTCTGTAAGGAGGCCATGTCTATGTTCTAGCTCTGTCTCAGATAGGAACCACACACCCCTCTCAGGGGCTCTCTCTTAGGTTTATGTTCTAGAGAATGTCTCACGTAGCTGCAATCATCAACAAGAATCATGACAAGTGGCCTATCTTAACCATTGTAGGTGGTTTTCCTCCTCCACCATTGTATCCTCTTCATCTTCCTCTCCCATATCCTCCTCTCTGGAATCCTTGGTAGCTTCCTCTATAGAATCTTTCCCATTTGAATCCTTCGTGATCTCCACCGATATTCTCTTCCTAGACTCGGTAAGCATCTGTAGTGTGCTCCTTCATTAATTGTAGTGACCAACAATTGTTCACATCATAGCCCATGGATTTGAAAAACTCACAAAAGGGAGTGGGCGTGGTTTTTTGATACTTTTGTAGGGTTAGACAATGGGGAGGTATATGAACCCATTGTTTATAGATATCACATCACTTGATATTTGGTTCTGTCGAAAATTGATTCGGCATACCCATAGCCATGTAACTTCCTAGCACGAGACACTCATTTCTATGGTGACCTTATGTGTGACACATGGTACGCAAAAAATTATTGTGCACCACCTTATACTTCTCTATATCATGTAGTTTCATGGAGATGTTCACGAGTTGAGATTTTACCCATGCAAGCCCTACTGATATCTCACCACCTTCTGAGCTAGACTCTAAATGCATTGTGACTTCCAAAGCTTATGACTGAGTTGTGACCTTATGCTGTGTCAGTGGGACCCGAATGTGTGGTAAAATTATAGGAATAAACCACTCTCTATGCTAGACTTCTTGGATTTGAAGTGCCAGTTTGTCCAACAAGATTTTAAATTACTTATCATAATCCTACACACTTTCTCCAGATTGTTGTTGTTAGGGACCTAACCTCCCTAACCCCTCATGTAGGTAAAATAATACAATTTCCATGTAATAACGGCTGATATTAATAAAGATGTCTTGGTTAATAAGGTGAACAAGTCATATGTAAGAAGACTTAATAGAAGCTTCCACTTCTAGAAAGACCTTCCTCTAGATTATTCTTTTGGTAGATAGATTTAGTATAAATAGGAGTCGAGGGTATGAGAAGTATTTTCCTTGAGAATTATTGTAATAGAGTGCTACTCTATTGGAGGTTTCCCCCTCAAAGAGGCAAGTGAACATTGCTCCCATTTCAATAAAGGTATCATTTTGGTGTGTTATTCTCTATATGTTTTTGTTCCGTTGGTAATTTATGTGATATTATTTTGTTTTTCTCAACATAACATAACCAAGTTCATAAAGAGTTTCTTAATCTCCCTGATCTCGGTTATACACAATGATTTATATTTCTTCTTTTGAAACTCTCTAAGTAGAGTAGTCTTTATTTATGTGAAGGACCTTGTATGTCCCACTGGTGCAGTAGATTTGTATTTCATGTACCATATCAAATCTTTGTCTCTGAAGGTGGTTTCTAGCTGTGAAATCTTGGATTCTTTGTTTATAATTCTTTTCATAGACCATATAGCGTCACACATGAACCAATGTTGTTCCACATTGTATCTTACCATCCCATGAAATGTGGGAACCTAAGGGTCAAATCTTGGTTCACCATACTCAATCTAGAACTGTGTCTTCCTGACTTACTACTGCTTTTTGTTGGTGGTGCTTAGGATCTTTCCTACAAAGTGTTACTGACTTAGGCTTCTAATTCACTCATATCTTCTCCTTCCCTTTCTTATAAGATCTCTTCTTCTACTTCTCTCACCACTACACTTTCTTCGTTTATTTCTTCTTGATGAAAAATGTGCAAGGGGGGTGGTTCAAAGAGGGGGTTCATCCATGCTCTATTTTCTTCTTCAATGATGGATCCAAAAGATCTCCCTATATCTAGTCTTGGAATCCTTCTCATAATTGCCAAGGTCTTTGCTCCTTCTTGGAGGGTTGTATCACTACTTTTTTCTATGTCAGTGATACTGTTTTGCATCATGTCTTCCTCTTATGTGACTACATTTCTCACTATCCAAGGGGATCTAACTTCACTTTCTTCGATCCTACTCTCACTATTTCTAGTATCCTCTCTTGATATCTCACTCCTACTACCATGTCTCTTTGATGGACTCTCTTATTTTGTGCTTCTCTCTGGCACATATCTTCCTCCCACACATCCTTTTGCCACAGTTTCGTTTCTCTTCATCTTGGATCTTACTACTCATTCATAACCCCTTTCTTTATTTTCTCTACTTCTTTTCTTGACTCACCTCTTTAGCTATGCTCTTCTTGTTTATCTCTTGGATCGTCTTCTCCTATGATTTTATCGATCCATTCTCTTCTCACCTCATCTCATATTCTTTTGGATCCCTTCTATTAGATCCACTCTTTCTTTCACCTTTTCTTCTTCCCTCTTCTTTCCATCCCCCCCCCCAATAACACAGAGGGGTTTAATTTTCCATTCTATTGGACTCCATGCACATTATCCCCTTCTCTATGGACAACATCTTGATCCAAAGAGTGATTTCTTCCAACAATCTCCTTCTAGAGCCATCTCTAAACTTTCTTTCAACAATACATAAAGACTCATTGCATTCAACAAAAAACTCAACAATATGCCCTTCTTTCACATGCTCAAACTAGAACTCAATGGATCTAGCCGACTTATTATCCACATATTTTAATCTATTGATTTCATCTTGGTCCCAAACTAGTGATTCTTGGGCTCTCCATATAGAGTTAATCTCTGTCTATCTCTTTATTCACTAATGCCACAAACAAGGAAACTCAACAAAGAAAATTTCATGAATATCTATGTATGTGTACCTTTGTTTCTATTGCTCGATGTTGATTTGTAGGTTCTTGGTATCTCATTGCACAAACGCGTCCTTCTTCTCAGATATTCAGTTTTGCATCTCCCGCCTTTAGGGTTTCCACATCGCATCCTTCCTTCAACGTGTAGCAAAAAAACTTCAAGTCCCGGTAATAGAACCAATTGTTGGCTCATGGTTTTATACCCAGGGTTCAAAAGTATTTACCAGCAAATTCCCCATAGGCATTGGCATATTCAATCTTCAAGGACTGAATAAGGTCTCACCTAAGACCCCATGAGAATCATAAAGACCACATGTTTCGTGCAACTCATAAAGAAACAATACAGGCAAGAAACATCCCATTCATATTCATGAAATCACTTCACATTCATTCCTAACATTCATGTAAGTGTTGTACATAATACTAAGTAATAGACATACATTCAGACCAAAATATAGAAGATAAAGAGACAAAAATGCTTCATGCTTCATTCATTAAGCTTCACATCATTCATATAAATTTACTACAGAGAGGTTGAACCTTGCGCATAGTGCATTCATAATGAAACAGAGACCAAGAAGGTGCCCAGAGCTTTATTTACTTTATCTCTCATGTTTTTATAAAATCTCTAACATAAGAAGAACTAATACCATGCATAATTGGAGCTCTAACTTATCAACAATTAACATAATAATGAACTCTCCTAGTGAACCAAAACCCAACCCTTACATATCTGCATGCATTCACCCTATCTCCCACGGAGTGTGGAAATCACAACAACCCTGCTAGCTCACCCATAACCTCGACCATGACCATTCAAGTTGTTACAAAAAAAATTACAATCATTGAAGGTCTTTGAGGATTCAACATGCATGTGATATATTCAAGTCTTTACGCATAGTACAAAAAGGATTGGCGCCTGTAGTAGATCCATAGTTGGCGCAGGTGTTGCATCTTGACACCATGGGGTGAAAACTCTTGGGCACTTGTGGAATGATAACTTATGGCGCACATGCAATCTTGCCAAAATCCTAGGGTGCCAATAGGAAGGAAATAGACAAGGAATCAAAGAAATAAAAGAGTTGTGATGGAAACTGGTAAAGGCTTCATGTTTGCATTCATAAATATGACTTGCCGCATCAAATTCACGGGGATGATGTACAACGATATTGAGTTGTCCATCAATTACCAGAAAATCTATTCTAACATGAAATCTCCCCTAAATATTGTTGCAAATTCTCTAATAGTTATGACAATATTATATTATTACATGCTTATCTTTCTCTGCACGTGTCTATAACTTCACCTTCCTTTATCTACTTGTAAATCATAATCATTATCTATGCAACTCTTTCTAATTCTATTTTGTCAGTATGACTTCTTGTTATTTCTAGTTCCATTGACCTTGTTAACATTGAATTTTTCATGATTGCATAGGGCCTTATGCCTTTAGTTCCAACTCTCTTTTGGATAATATGTATGATGCACCCCTTATATAACAAGTGTTGCATGGCAACATAGTCCCTGCCAGGTTGGAATGGGAATAAATGCATTTCTATGTCAGGACTAAGAAGAGACACGTGAGAAGAACCTTGAAGTACAAGTGGTATCCATGCAGATGATGACTCGTGGTAGTGTGTCAGAGACCATCCATAACACATTGGGCTGGTAGATGACCCCCAAGGTTAATATGCGAACGTGGCAGTTTTTTCCTGGGGTGTGTATAATTCAAACATGGGACTTAGAAAGTTTGTGTCTCAATGAATTGAAATAAAAGTTCCTGGAAAAAAGGACCAGGGACCAAACACCTTTAACATCCAAATATAATAAACACAATTTTCTAACATCAAGCATAGTTGAAGGAAAACAATTTGTGTCTAAATGACTTGAAATAAAGGTTCCTGGAAAAAAGGACCAAAGACCAGACACATTAAACATTCAAATATAATAAACACAATTTCCTAACATCGAGCATAGTTGAAGGAAAACAAAATTAGAATTATAAAAGTTGCACACAAAAATTGTTCCCGAATTAGTTTTCTTTGAAATTTATCAAAAATTAATAATGATTGTTACATATTTATGGAATTTGTTCCATATTTATGGAAATTTAAATGCATTTGTCAAATAGACTGGGATTGGGGCTCCCACAGACCCTAAAATAAATAAGTACAAGAAATAGGATTGTAGAAAGAACAAGTACGGGACGATAGAGAGGAAGACCTGAAAAGAAGAAATTGGAAGTTATGAGTCTTTGGTTAGACATTTCTATTTAAAGAGGTAGAATAACTGGATTGATAAAGAAAGCAAGATGTGATCAATATAGACTTACTATGAAGCCGATGCGTTTTTGTTGATGTCATTGAAGGCCATTGGAATTGTTCCAACCGGTTGTTTCCCTTCGTCGGTGAGCTTGTCCATTCTCCGTTGGAACCATTCTTCAATGTAGCTTCTCATGGGGGCCACATTGATTTCATCCCAAATTTCTATGTTGAAAAGCTCATTTTCTAATTTCATTAGATCCATAGAAATACTATGCAAAGCATGTTCAATTTCTTCATTGTGTGTTGAATAGTCCACTAACCAGTTCTTGACGTCATCTTCACCATATTCAAGGATGTTGTAAGACTTTTCTAAAAACAACCCCTTTAAAATATCAAGTTGTTCATCGAAGGCTTGCTTGGTAAAGGACAAGGATTTGAGGATTAAGTCTGGGTCTTGAACTTCATTGGTACTTTTGGCTAAGTCTATTTGGGTTAGGTTCATGAATAATTCTTCTTTCTCTGATATGGATTGTTCACATGATTCGATAATGAGCTCCAAGTTCTTAACTTTCTCTTTCTAGCATGCTTTTAATTTTTTGATCTACTTTGGGGAGGGGAGATCCTCTTCTCTTCTTTTCAGATCTGATTTGTTGATGGAATGGTTGGAAAAAGGGATCATCGTCTATTCATAGAAACATTCTTCATTTTTTAAATTCGTCTGCAAATTTTTGTGCAAATCATTTTCCCTCTTTCGAAAGGAAGCTATATTTTGTGATGTTTCCCAGGCTTCAGTAATTAGCTGCATTCTTTTCTTGATGTTCTTATCTACAAAGGTTCTACAATATGTGAGGAGGCTGGAGGATCCCTTTAACTTGGTTGTAGAGGTAGAAGGCACAGTTTTTGCTAAAGGACTGGAAACACTGCGGTAGCAATGAAAGCCTCCTCCAATTCCTTGATTCGTCCATTCAACCCGACATTCTCCGCTTCAATTCCTCCAATGGAATCATCAAGAGAATTAGTGGTTGCGCAGTGAAATCGAGAGATTTGGGACGGCTGCATTTTCCTAAATTTAATCTATGTACAAGATTTTCCTTTCTTATTTGTTACATCTCTCTTTTCAATGATTAAATTTTTAGATTGGCTATCAAAAACAGCACTCTGGAATACGAAGGATTCATCTTCAAAAAAAAATTTGGTCTCAACTATTTCCATTGTGGAACTATGGTGCATCGCGTCCACAGACGATTCAAATTTATGCAACAAGACATCCACATAAGTTTCAAGTTGCATGTGCTCACTTTCAATTTCAGGTTCTTCCACCCACACTACAATTTTTTTTCTCTTCTTCGTCAGGGAAAGCTTGTGAGAACTATCAATATTTCCACAAGGAGGGTTCTTATCTCTTCCTCAGTTTGAATATTTATGGGTTTCTTTCTTACTAGGGTGGGTCATTGAAGCAATGCTCTGTGATGTCATTCTCTTGGGAGTGCTGGCCAGGGACTGAACACTCTTCTCACCTGATCCTTTTCCCTTTTGTCTGTACAATTCAGTTGCGCTTTGCAATGTCTCTATGTCACAATCGTCAAAAGCAAGAGTGTTGTCATGACTGTCTTTATCTTGAGTCAAAAGTCTATGGATAAAAGAGATGCTAAAGCCAATTGATAGTAAATGCTCTCGAAAAATCCCATTAGGGTTGAACCCTTTTAGCCTTTCAACATATTTTAGGTTCAATTTCTTGAAATGGCCTATGAATTCATCAATCTGGTTGACGTTTATGCACACCAAGTCCACAACTTTCCAAGGAAGAGGAATGAATTGTTTTTTCTCTTGCCATGGAAAAAATGCAACTAGTGGTTGTATTGCCTTGCTATTTTTGCAACAAACATCTTGTTCATCATGTGTCATGGAAGGAAAGCAGGATTTTCCTTGGAACCAAAGATCATTATTACACTGTAATTGTCCTTTCGTTCAAGTGTCCCCTTCCTATC
>JASDQU010370752.1:8477-62697 GCA_032191745.1 Picea mariana | reverse complement strand
TGAGGATCCATGTGACGTGCCACATACCACCAGAAACAACATGATGTATACTATCCATCCATGGGTGTTGTATCTGCATGTGCATTTTCCTTCATGTCCAAATACCTTCATCAATTTTGCGGTCCAAAACCCATGACTAGGGTTGACATCAATGAAAACAACCAATCTTCCAACACATAACACAGTGTTTACGTGGTTCACCCCCACCCCGGGGCTACATCCACCAACTCTTCTTCTTTATTGTCTTCAATCAATCGTTTACAAGAACAAATCCATCAAAAACCTTACTCTGCTCGGGATAGAAGATCTGCATAGCTCTCTAGATCCTTCTTCCTTGTGCTACAGCACTAATCTCTCCACAATCTGCTACAAGGATCTTCACTTAGCTCTACAAGTCTCTTACAGTCATGCATAAAGCACTTACAAACTCTACTCGCACTTATCATACATTCACATCACATAGATGTACTATTCTCTCCTTCTTACATTTCATATCCTTCTATTTATACATACAAAATAGTCCTAAACATGGGTAAACCCATGGGCCGACATCCCATTTCTGTTACATATTCCCAAAAACCCAAAAAGGGGCCCAAAAGGGGGCCGAGATCCCATGATCTCTGCTTCATCTTGCGCTCCTCCTTCGATAGGTTTTCGAAGTCTAAAAATAGGTCAACATGACCAAGAAACTCCCAAAACTTGGTCAAGGGCCAACAACAGGAGTAAATGAATGTAAGATTCAAGAACCTAATAAAGAAGGCGAATCAGTTGGTGGGCGTAGCCCCACACTGGGGTGAACCATGTACATCTGGTGTCTTATGGTTTTCTTTGTGCAATGATTATCTTTGTTATGTTTTCTTAAGTGCTTAGATTAGATATGTAATGGATATGTACATGTTTTTTTATTTCTTTGCTTATGTTAAAATTCTAGATCTGATCCAGAGTGCTAAGTGCTAAAAAATTTAGGTACATAATATTTGTTGTTACTATGCTAGATCTATCCTTGGGTATGTTCTGCGATGTTAATAAGATTAATGAACTAATGTATGTCACTTTCTAAGCGTTAACAAAATACTTTGCAAAGTTTTATTCTCACAGATCGATGTCCCAACCTAGTTACAGACACCTGCATCCTATAATCCCCCTACTTCTACCTTGAGTGAGACCTCACCTACTTCACAGGTGTTGTCAAAAGGGTCGGTAGTCGTGTTTTTGTTGGTGAGCTGTTAAGCATCAAACCCTGAGTCTGCCCCTATGCCAACACCCGCACCCATGCCTTTGTCCACCAATATTATTCATTTACCAATGTAGGTTAGATAAAATGGTTTTCAATTCCGATCAGGGGTCCGTTCCCAAATTTGTTTCTCCAGATGAGTTCTTTGATCTACAGTTTGAAGTAATAGGAAATATCCATGGAAAAGTTGAGAAAATGTGATTGTTGGACATCGATTTCACATGTGCTACTCGGTTTCCATAGATGGCTCTTCATGCCTTTATGGATTGTTCGACAATATTGACCAATGAGCTATAATGGGATTGGAAACCATATGTCATTCCCCTTCGAGACACTACCTTTCTCAAATTGCATGACCTGTCGGTGTTCAACACTACTAGAGAAATCAATCGGTGCACCAATTTTCTCATAAGTCATGTGCACAATGGTTCTTTGTGGTTGGATGATGCCTACCCATTCATGTCTAGGATATTCATAAGTTGACCGATCTCTCCATGGAAGGAAAATATGTCACACAAGAATTCCAGGGCTCAAAGAAGCATGGTCATAAGAAATGTTAGATAATTTTATACGATAAGTATAGCACAAAGAGAGGAGGTCATGGCACACTTAACGACCAAATAAACGATGAGAAGGTATGTTGTTCCTGATACATAATTGTAGGAAAGGTCATGAATAATTACCTGAGGGGCGATTGTATACTTGATGCTATAACAATGGTCGAGTTTAGTAAAAATGACACACCCTTGAACTGGTCTAAATACATACTCAAAGAGATGTTGCAGGCCTACATTGATGTGAATGAGTGGGCCACATACTTCATATATGGTTACCTATTGGTCTCTTTTTCTATGTGGAAGTGGAAGCCAATTGAGGATCGATGCCTCTCCAATGATCCTCGACAGTCAAATTTCCAAGCTCTTCGACCATTGGCATAGTCACACTTTTGTCACTCATTCAAAAAAACATGATGTTGCATTTATGTAATGGCACAATGACCCAATTTCCACCACATAGAGCCCAATGGTTTTGCAGGCACTTCTCAATCAACACACCCATAATATATGGTTTGAGTAATTCATGAGTTGGTTGGGAGTTATAAAGGAAAAGAAATGATCAGGTTTTACCTATTCGATGCCTCCCATCTTACAGAGGTCAAATACTGCACAGACACTTGGTGATGGGACTATCCCAACAAAGAGAGTGTTGGCATCAGAAGTCACTCCTGGATTGCTTACAGGAGCAGAACCCAGCACCCATCAGTTTTATGTCATGATTTGTTTAATGGGGTGATCGAATGGGTAAAGACTCGAGAAGGTATAACTTTAACTCAGGAGATCGGGCCTGGTGTGTATACAGCAAGGGAGGTCTTGATCCAACTTCTGTCAGTAAATGGATTTAAAGGGTGGCAGATGGAAGACTTGCGAGAAGGGTGAGAAAGACTGCCTTAGGCGACAGGCCTCCGACAACTTGGGGATGAAAAACTCAAGAGCCAAGATCCTCTTGGTCCAAAGCTTCAAGGATCTGAGGAGTGACTTGACTGGACCCCCCAATTCCAAGTCGTTCAGCACTAATAAAACCAGAGGAATCGATTAGAAACAATGTAACTGTTACAGTGATCCAACCTACATCATCCTATAACAGCTACAGCTCGACTGGATCCTCCAATTTCGAGTTGTTCTAACACAGTAAACAAAGAAATGGGAAAGAGGCTGACATCCATAAAGTAAGAAGTCTCAAATGCCTTGTACATTAACCAGAGCGACCAACGCTTCATCAAAAATTTACAATCGGGAGCCTTGCTCAACCATCGATAGATTACAAAATACAAATACTGAGTCTATATACTCAGAAAAATCGCCTCACAGAGGCATGCCCAGTCACCCAAGACTTGGTGTCCCTTCAGTCAAACTTGTACTGATATCCTTCTTCAAGCGCCACCTTAACTGTGCATGGCTCCTGCAAGGAGGGTAGATGAGCCATTAAGTGTTGAGCTAGCATGGTCATACTTCTCTATATAGTCCAGGACTTGGCATGGATTCTTTGGAAAAAATCGGTACATAGGACCTCTTTGAGAAGACCGCTTGTCAGACTCTCCATACCTCACACTTAATGAATGAAAGGAGATTTCAACCACCCGTTCTTGCCTTCATTTACTCCAAGAGAGAAACAATATTGAGATCGGATCCGATGGCGCCTGGAGATAGCGATGATCCCCTCTGTAACTGAACTCGGTGCCTTTGGCCTTCTTTACACAGCTCCTTTCTTTCCCCAAGTGACCATGGGTTGTGACCACGTGCTTATTCCCAAGGTGCTTTCAGCATTCGCGAATGGGAAGGAGCTAATCCCTTCTTTTTTGAAATCGCGATGAGAGAAATGTCGAGATGGCTCAAATGGCCGCCAGGTGTCCCCCTTTGGATGGACGGCTGAGGCTTCTCCTCGATATTGTGGGCCCGCCTTTGGGTGTTTTCGGCGTTTCGGGGTTCAGGGTTTCGAGATGTAAGACGACATAAAAATTTCACCCTTCGAACTCGTGACTGCCGAAAAGCTGACGCGACTAGATCTCGCGCCATGCGTCCCTTGGATGGACGACTTCCATTCTTCCATGCATATATTATGGGTGCGATCTATTTTTTCTAGTCTCAGTGCGACTCTGCTATCCGTAATTTCTCTCCAACCGTTGATCTGCTCCTTTAGATTAATCCTGACCGTTGAAAACAGGATACTCACTCACTTGATTTAAACTCGAAAATGGATTTCTTCTGTGAGCTACACTCGGCGCTCGTCGTGCCACTTGCAGACCTGATCGCTGTTGTGCTTCGGACAAGAAATGTTACTAACATTAGGCTCCATGGGGGATAGGGTCGTCCCTGTGATGCTCTAAGGACTCATTTTGCAGTTCCAGTGCCTTGTTGTTGAGCTATGGAGTCATTTACTAAGATGAAACAATAAAAGTAAACACAAAGAACTAAAAGGACAATATTTACAAAACATAGGAGCCACCGAAGGCTCAGACAAAACATTTTTTAAGAAAATGCCCATTTACTGGGCTGTTGAAGACTTCTTCACCCTTCAAATACTATAGTCAATATGTGTTATTTGGGAAGGCTTCAAAGATTTTGAAAGGCCCAATCCATAGGGCTTCAAATTTTTCATGTTTTCCCTTATCTTGCTTAGGAGCATCCCATTTCAGCACCAGGTCTCCTATCTGGAACTGCTTCTTCTTGGCCTTCTTATCGAAAACTTGCTTGATTCTTTGTTGATGGTCCCAAATTCTGTCCACTACCTACTCCTTGTCCTGCTGGACCTCTACTAGCTGATGAATCCTTCTGATCATGTTGTCAGGCTCTTCCTGATGATCCTAGAGGAATTTTGCTACAGGAATGGATAAATGAGAAGAGAAAATAGCCTCCGTTCCATAGACCTATTGGAAAGGAGAGATGTCGATAGATCTCTTCATGGTCACTCGATCGGCCCATAGAGCAAACTTTAATCTTGAATGCCATGCCTTCTTGTTTTCTTCCAACAATCTTTTGATGATACTTATCAGGCTTTTGTTGGAGGATTTTTCTAAACCATTGCCCTGTGGATAATATGGGGTGGAGTGAATCAGCTTAATCCTGAACTGATCATAGAATTTGGCTAATGGCTCAGACTCGAAAGCGGCTGCGTTATCAGTGACAATCTTACTTGGGCAGCCGAACCTTGTGATGAGTTCCTCCAAGAACCCAATGATTACCTTGTGGGAAGCACTCTTAGTAGGGATAGCTTCAATCCACTTGGTAAAGAAATCTGTAGCGTTCAGGATCCATATGTGCTGCCCATTGGAAGTAGGGTGAATTTTTCCAATGAAATCTAGGCCCCATTGCTGGAAAGGTCCTGAAACCACCAACGGGTTTAACGACAGAGACTTGAGCTGTTGCTTTCCTGCAAATTTTTTACATTTGATGTAGGCTCTGACCCTTCTGCAGACGTCAGTGAACATGGTAGGCCAGTAGTATCCAGCCCTGAGGATTTTTTGGGCTGTGGTATTCCAGGAATGGTGCCCTCCACATAGGCCGCTGTGAAATTCGACCATGATTCTGTCGGCCTCTTGTGGATCCATGCATTTTAAAATCACCCCCAGGGGGTCTTTCCAGTACAAAACTTGATCGATAAGGCAGTATATGACTGCCTTGAGCTTCAGAGCTCTTGCTTTGTTTCTTTGCAGGCCGTCTGGAGGCCGCAACTCTTGCAGAAAGAATATGACATCCTTATACCAAGGACATCGATCCAATGGGGGCTCCTTTTGAGGGACTCTTTCAGACAGCCGGCCCTGCTGAATTCCTGAGCATTCGTTGATGAAACTTATCCCCAAAGCTTGGAAATTGGCCTCAGCCAACAGCTTGGCTAAGCCCTGACCTTTGATCAATTTGGTAGGCTTTATTTCCAGGTCGAATTCCAGAATCCTGGCTATCCACTTACTCCTTCTCCTGTCTATGTCAGGCTAGATAAGAATGTCTTTTATAGCAACTGAGGGGACATAAGAGATGCTTTTTGACTGCAGGACATAGACTCTAAATGCCTTGAGAGCCTTTACTAGGGCATAGGCCTGCTTCTCCATAGTGTTATACCTGACTTCGACATCCTTCAATGCTCGGCTGAAATAGGCCATGGGTTGCTCTAGTCCAATCTCGTTTTTCTGTAATAAAACAGCAGCCACCGTGTCGGGTGAGGCAAAGGAGAAAATAAGGAAATCCTTTGAGAAATTGTGACTAATAAGCACAGGGGCTTCAGTCAGAGCCTTCTTTATCTGCTCAAAGGAATGTCGTGATTCAGAAGTCCACCTCACTTCATTTCCTTTCCTTAGCATGGTTGTTATAAGTTTTACCTCCTCAGTAAAGTTAGGAACGAACCTACTCAGAAAATTAATCTTACCAAGGAAGGATTGGACCTCCTTCTTGGACCTCGGGATTGATAAGGCTTGTATTGCCTCAACTCTGCTAGGGTCAATCTTGACTCCTTCCGCTGATACTATGTGGCCTAGTAACTTCCCCTCCTGCATGGCGATCAGAGATTTCTTGGGATTTAATGAAATGCCAAAACTTCTGCATTTTAGGAAAACCTTCCTTAGAAGACAACAGTGTTCTCTATCAGATTTTGAGAACACCGTGATATCATCCAGGTAGATGACCACAAATCTATCCTTTTCCCTAATGAAAGCTATGTCCATGGCACACGGGAACGTTGCCCCTGCATTCATCAACCCAAAAGGCATCTTGGCATACATGAATGTGCCCCATGGAGTGGTAAATGATGTATTTTCCCTGTCCTCAGGCAGAACGGAGACTTGATTGTAGCCAGAGAAACCATCAATCATGGACATCTTGGATGCTCATGTTACCCTCTGCAGTATATGTTCCATTTTTGGTAAGGGGTAATTGTCCTTTCGCGAGCTCCTGTTCAGGTTTCTGAAGTCTACACAGAGTCTGATTTCTCCATTCTTTTTCCTTACTAGTACCAAGTTGTCCACCCACTCCGAATATTTCAGTGGTATGATGATCTGAGCTTGAAGCAGCTTCTTCACCTCCCTCTCCATGATAGGCAGCAGCACAGGATTGATCTGTCTCAGCTTCTGCCTAAATGTCTTTGCCTCCCCTTTCAAAGGGATTTTATGCTCGATGACAGAAGTGTCATATGTTTTGAGGTCTTCGTAGGTCCAGGCGAAAACATTGGCAAATTCCCTCAAAAGTCCTACGTATTCCGACCTCTATTCCTTTGTCAGACTTCTTGACAATTTGACAAACTTGGGCTCATTCTCGGTACCGATGTTGCACTGAATAGTACCAGCATCATCCTCCGATATTTCCCCTTTTAATGACACATCATTTCTGTCAAAAATCCTTTCCAAAGGAACCAGTCCTCTTGGAATATGATTGTTGGGAAGCTGCACGATGTTACACTCTGCAATCTTATTCAGGAAATTACCCCCATCAAGCTTTTTTTCGGAGACAGAGTCTTGTTCAATATGCATCTCTAAAAATTGTTCGACTGTCTCCAAGAACTTCTTGATCTCGAGATCATCCTCGAATACCTTCCAATGTTTGACGTTGTCAGGTATGGAGGGCCTGTACTTTACTTCTACATCATATCTGAATTTGGGCGGCAAGGGTACTTTGAAATTGCTTGCTGATGTAGCCAATGAATCTGCCACTATGTTCTTCTCTCTTGGGATGAAAGAAATGTTGAATGCCAAGAAGAAACTATCAACTAGGTCCCACACCTCATTTATGTAGCTTCTGAGTCGAGGATGCTTAGCCTGATAAGCGTTTCTGATCTGTTGGACCACCAACTCTGCATCACCGAACACTGCTACCTCATGAATTCCCATTTCCCTCGCAGATCTTAATCCTAGAACAAGGGCTTCATACTCTGCCACATTGTTGGTGGTTTCAAATTCTAGCCTGTATGACAGAGATATGGTTTCTTGAGTAGGTGACACAAAAATTACCCCAGCACCAGCGCCTTCCCTGGAGCAGGCTCCTTCAAAAAACATTTTCCAGATGGGAGTGATGGAGGGAGGAAATTTAGGGGAAATGGTGGGCTGCTTTCTGAGTTTAAGAGGAGGTTCGAGAGCATTGGTGAGCTGTAGCACACTGGAACCTAAATCAGTATCTAAGGTGAAAATGGGATGGTTGGTAGGGTTGGCCTCATCACTGATTATATAGGCCAGTTGGGCTTCCCTGTATAGCCTCCTATGTTCTCCTCCAAACACTGGGATAGTATCATATGTGAGGTCCATCTGCAAGGTCCCCCCCAGTATTTTTATCCAAGATCTTGATAAAAACATACCGAACTTGGGGGGGACATCAACCACTACAATATGCATGACCACACTTTTCATGGGCAGCTGAAACAAGGTCACGACCAGGTCTTTGATAAATCCTAGACACTGAACCTTTCTGGAGTCAAAGGAATAGAGGTCATGATAGGCTCAGGTGACTTCTAGCCCTAGCTCTTCCATGAAAGTTTTGGGCATGAGGTTGTGAGAATCCCCCGAATCCATCAAGCAGTTGTGCAGTACCTTGTCATGGATGTTCAAGGAAGTGTAGAAGGGAGGAGATGAGTCATTCCTATCTTCTACCATAGGACCTAGAATAACTGCGGGCTTTTCATATTGTAAATTGATGGAGTCTGTGGGAAGGCATGAGGCCTCAGACTAAAAAATCTCAGAGAAGAATTTTTTGAACCCTTCATGTTTAATCAATTCGGTTAGGGGCACAGGGATCCTGATCTTTTGAATTTCATTCTCGAAATTAAAAGAAGATGTAAGCTTCAGTATTTCTCTTATTTTGGGAACATGACTCTGGACTATGGGAGAGAGGGGTTGGTGCTTCTTACCTCTGTGACGGTCCGCTACTTCATTAGTGGGTTTCTCCATTCTAGTGGACTGCTCAGGAACATTCGGTACTACTGTCTTTCTCTTAGACCTCAGGTCATACCTGCCTTGGCTGCCACTAGCCTTATCTCCCTTGCTCAGTTCATTTAGCTGTCTGTCCATGAGAGACTTCTCATATGTTGATTGAGTGAGATGAGGAAAAGGAGGAGTGTCTCCGAAGCAATGGATTTCAGGATCAAGCTTGTCTATTTCCCCTTCCTCCCCCCTGGCCACAAAATTGTTTTGAAAAGGGACCTAAATTTCCTGGTCTTCTCTATCTCTTCCCCTCTCTCTTTGCACATTCGGGGGAGTAAAATTGTTTGGCCTCCTGAAACCTCCTTTGTTTTCAGCGTTCTTAGGGCTCTTGTATGCTTGCCTCCCTTCCACCTTCATTCTCTCCATCTCTGCAGACAGAGACTTCACCATCTTGGTCAGTTCATCCACTTGAGGGTGGGGGACCGATGGGCCAGAAGTTGAGGCTTCAGACCTTCCCTTTCTTCTGTCTGCGTCGACCTTGTTCCACAGTCTATCAGCTGCTAATACATTGGATTCCACTTCTATGGCCACATCTTGCATTTGAGCTAAAGAGGTGGCTCTTCTTTCTCTCAATAAAAGACAGAAATCAGGTCCAAATGCACTAGCATAAGGAATCTTGGCCGAGGCTTCTGAGGGATTTATTTCGGCAGGGATTTTATTATACATTTTATTGAATCTTTTGGAGAATTCGGAGACAGACTCTCCTTCCATTTGCTTCAAAGAACCGAACTCTGTCATGTAATACATGAAATCCTTCCTGTCTCCCCACTGCCTCAAGAAAGCACTATCCAGGGCTTCGATCCCAGCAATAGATCCGGGGGCCAATCCTCTAAACCATTTCCTCACCTCGCCATCCAGGCTCTAGATGAAGACTCTCATCCAGACATCTTCATTTTCAATGTTCAGGTTGTCTGCATAGCTGTAGAAAGAAGCCAGGTGGTCTTCCGTAGTTATGTCTCCTTCCCCAGTGAACTTGGGCATATATTTCAAGTAATCTCCAGCACGGAGAGAATTCATAGGATGGGGTAGAACTAAGGGATCATATCTGGCAGCGACTATGGCATCCATTCTATTTAGAGGGGGATTAGAACCAGCCATAGGAATATTAGGTGTAGGAGAACTTGGAGGAGAAGGAGTTCGCAAGGGGGGTACTGGGAATGAGTCTCGAAGTGGAGTGGGAAAAAAGAGGGGATTTAAGGAGAAGGCTAACGAGATCAAGTCAGTGAGTGCTCCTCTTTGCACAAGAGTGGTTAAACTAGGCGTGGGGAAATCTTCTACGGTCTTGGGTCTACGCCAGGGTACAACTTCGGATGAGAGGGGAGTGACAAGTATTTCTCCCTTGAATCCCAGACTAGGAGGGGAAAACTCAGCAGGAACACTCCCGAAATTTAGGAAACGGGAAATCTCTGAAGGAGGTCGGTCAAGAATCTGAGCAGGAGAAAATAGAGTTCTTACAAAAGGAGATGGTAGATTACCTGGTTCGGTGGTGGAAGCTTCTTCTTTAGGGGCCTTTCCTTTCCTGAGAACCACCTCTGGATCAGTTTCAGGTGTAGCTAGAGGCAGCTGTGGATGAGACTGCATGTGTCTACCTCTGAAAGCCACAATTAACATGGCTAGTTCGCCACAGTGGATTTGTCACAATGGAGTCGACAGGTGCACAATAGTAATCTTGATAATTCTGATATTTGATGCACCTTCAGAATCAGTTAATCGTTGTCGTTC
Organism: Picea mariana; assembly: GCA_032191745.1. Classification (NCBI taxonomy): domain Eukaryota; kingdom Viridiplantae; phylum Streptophyta; class Pinopsida; order Pinales; family Pinaceae; genus Picea; species Picea mariana. The sequence goes on along the minus strand of JASDQU010370752.1, from coordinate 52,288 downwards.
AATCCCGGGGAAAATATTCAACTTTGTCCCCAGCAACGGCACCAGAAATGTTGGCGTCAGAAGTCACTCCTGGATTGCTTGCAGGAGCAGAGCCCAATGCCCATCATTTTTATGTCAAGATTTTTTTAATGGGGTGATCGAATGGGTAAAGACTCAAGAAGGTATAGCTTTAACTCAGGAGACCGGGCCCGGTGTGTATACAGCAAGGGATGTCTTGATCCAACTTCCGTCAGTAAATGGATTTAAAGGGTGGCAGATGGAAGACTTGCGAGAAGGGTGAGAAAGACTGCCTCGGGTGACAAGCCTTTGAAAACTTGGGGATGAAAAACTCAAGAGTGAAGATCCTCTTGGTCGAGAGCTTCAAGGAGTTTAGGAGTGACTTGACTGGACCCTCCAATTCCAAGTCGTTCAGCGCTAAGAAAATCACAGGAACCGATTAGAAACAATGTAATTTCTACAGTGATCCAACCTACATCATCCTATAACAGCTATAGCTCGACTGGATCCTCCAATTCTGAGCTGTTCTAACACAGTAAACAAAGAAATGGGAAATAGGTTGATGTCCATAAAGTAAGAAGTCTCAAATGCCTTGTACATTAACCAGAGCGACCAGTGCTTCATCAAAACTTTATAATCGGGAGCCTTGCTCAACCATCGATAGATTACAAAATACAAAGACTGAGTCTATATACTCAGAAAAATCGCCTCATAGAGGCATGCCTAGTCACCCAAGACTTGGTGTCCCTTCATTCAAACTTTTACTGATATCCTTCTTCAAGCGCCACCTTAACTGCACATGGCTCCTGCAAGGAGGGTAGCTGAGCCATTAAGTGTCGAGCTAGCGTGTGCAGACTTCTCTGTATAGTCGAGGACTTCGGCATGGCTTCTTTGGAAAAAATTGATACACAGGACCTCTTTGAGCAGACCACTTGCCAGACCCTCCATACCTCACACTTAATGAATGAAAGGAGGTTTCAACCACCCGTTCTTGCCTTCATTTACTCCAAGCGAGAAACAGTATTGAGATCGGATCCGATGGCGCCTAGTGATAGCGATGATTCCCTCTGTAACTGAACTCGACACCTTTGGCCTTCTTTACACAGCTCCTTTCTTTCCCCAAGTGACCACGGGCTGTGACCACATGCTTATTCCCAAGGTGCTTTCGGCATTCGCGAATGGGAAGGAGCTAATCCCTACTTTTTTGAAATCGCGATGAGCAAAATGCCGAGATGGCTCAAATGGTCGCCAAGTGTCCCCCTTTGGATGGACAACTGAGGTTGCTCCTCGTTATTGTGGGCCCGCCTTTGGGAGTTTTCGTCGTTTCGGGGTTTGGGGTTTCGATATGTAAGACGACATAAAACTTTCACCCTTCGAACTCGTGACTGCCGAAAAGCCTACGTGACTAGATCTCGCACCACGTGTCCCTTGGATGGACGACTGCCATTCTTCCCTGCATATATTATGGGCATGATCTATTTGCGCTAGTCTCGGCGCAACTTTGCTATCCACGATTTCCCACCAACCGTTGATCTTCTCCTTTAGATGAATCACGACCATTGAAAATAGACTGCTCGCTCGCTTGATTTAAACCCGAAAATGGATTTCTTCTGAGAGTTGCGCTCGGCGCTCGTCGTGCCACTTGTAGACCTGATCGCTTTTGTGCTTCGAACAAGAAATGTTACTAACAGAGAGATCGGATGCCTTAAATATTAGAGGAAGGGAAAGACAAAGGTGAAGAGGAAGAACTACCTCAGGGGATAGTTTAACTTCCTTTCCCATCCATCCCAAAAAATGCCACCATATCTTGTAAGTAGTTGCATGAAATTTTTTCTTCTTCCTTTCCTTTAAAGAAACAGTGCACTGACTCTCCATCCAAATTTGTTGTTGAACCATCATCATTAAGGCCACACCTTTGTCTTCCCTTCCACATCCAACCCGTACCACTACCCCTCCTATCTGTGATGCTACCAACATTCCTTCCTCGGTCCCTATGATAACCATCATCGATGATCCCTTGGTGAAGAAAAAATATACCCTCATCATTGAGGAAATTCCCAACCAGTAGGATAGGTTTCCCACTGACATCCCATTCACCACTCCAACATCCACTACCAACACTCACTTCTAAATAGTATTGTGAGAGTCTTCCAACCTATTTTACACTAATTTCAACACCATTTTTCCCATCTTGTACACTTTCCCCTAGGTTTCACAAGTCCTAGTCCCCCTAGACACAAAACTAGACATTGTTCTCCATTCCGATATGGAGACAAGGCCAAAGGTGCAAACACCAATGGACCTGGATCCTCTAGATACTCAAATGTACACTCAGGAAGATACTCACTTAGATCATAGTACCAGTGTCATTAAGGAACAAATTGAGCCAATGCTACAAGACCCTCAGTAGTGTTGAAAAATCTTGGAATTGTGCCTTGAGCACAAGGATGTGATTGTGACACTATTGGGCCCTTCATTTTTGAATAGTGTAAAGTTTTTTAGAAGTCGTAGAGGTTGCGGAAAAGTATAGAACACCGACAGTAGATCCAAGTGGTGGAAATATATGCACTATCATGCTGACATAGAAAATAGTCATGAGACAATTGAAAAAGTAGTGGAAAGAGACAGAACCTTCGAGCACGTACCAGAAGGAATTTGAACCAATAAATCACAATGGAAGAATGAAGAAGAAAATAATTTCTGCAGAAAATCTTTAAAGCATGGAGCTATGTAATGGGTTCTTGTTGGTTGTTGGGTTTTTGTTCGAGTTTTGTTGTGTTGGTGCTAATGTTTTGCTATTTTTTAGAATTATCGAGTCATTCTCCTATTCTCTCATTGAGCTTTCCCCATTCCTATTTTCTGTGATAAGCCACTCTAAAGGAGTGTTAGCATGATACGCATCTACATAGAAGTTTGAGAGACTAGATTGGATATCTCATTACCGAATTGATTGTATAAGTCCTGATATAAAGGGAATAAGTCCATGTATGACAGTTTATGATATCGTGATATAGAATGGATTATTTGGGCACCCAAAATTTGTCATTATGTGGATGAATGCATGGTCTATTTCCTGCGCAATGTGTCTTTTTCTATGTAATCTCTAGTTGTGTTACTTTTTAAACAAGTTTCCTTGATGTATTGTTTTACCTTAATGTTGCACAACACAGACTGTTCAATGCCTTTATTGATTTAAGACTTCTAATTATATGATCTCTTTAATTTAAGTATGGGACTATATTGTATTGTGCTATACTTGATGGTGTGTCCTCCTTAACTCACTTTATCACGAAAAAGTCTTGGCTGCACTTCGAGTTAGACCTCCTTCCCTTGCGGAAGGTTGATTATGCCAACTCTACCAGACTATAATGAATCCATTGTTGGTAACCTCCGAGAACCCCGGTCTCCAATTTTCTGAAAACAAATGGTTTCGTTTCAGGGACCTGACTTCTAATCGAGTTTTTCAGAGATGCAACATCACCTTTTTAAGTATGATGTTGAAAATTGGTGGGAACGAAGGTGTGACGAGTTCATATTTCAAGAAGATGCAATACGACAGAAAGGTATGAGGGTTGTGAAGGACATTGTTTTCTATTCTGAACCTGCAAGTGATCAGTATGTAATCTTCTAGATTTTATTCCTATAAGAGGTCTATCAGTGGCTCGATTGGTTGCAAAAAGGCCAAAATTTAAATATCACGTCAAAAAAATATTTAATTGGACTATTAAGTGGCTAGCCTGTCTACACAAGTTGGATCACCCAATTTCTCGAGCCATGTAATTTTTGGTCCAAACTACCCTAGAAGGATACATCATTGAATTTGTCGTAGAGAACCACCAATCTTTCTCAAAGGAAAAATAAGTATTCTATGAGGGAGCTCGAGGGATATTACTATGAGAAATCCCATTGTGGATGAAGATATTGCTGGTTGAAGAGAGAATGCTACCAGTTCCTTTGGTTGAAATGGAAGAGTAAAACATTTTCACATTAGGGGTGGGTGATTCAAGCGAGGGTCCATGAGTTAGGATATGGAATTTCTGGAGGTATGGGGGTCATCGTAAGAAGAGTTCTAGAGACAAATGGGCTCAGAAAAGGACTGCAGTGATTGAGAAGAGGTGTTGAGAACAGATGAAAAAGTTGATGAAGAGGCCTGATCAATCACAAAAGGATATTGGCCTCGAGAAGAGTCATAAAAGAGAGTTAGAGAAGTTGAAAGAGTTGCAGACATATGGGATTTTGGATAGCCAATGGTTGAAGGAGAGGTTTGGAGAGAAATGTGATAGTTCTCAAGAAAGTGGATGAGATGAATAAAATTCAGAAGAAATAATCAAGATACAAGTCACCACTAAGGAACAAGACTCATTTGTAACTTTTGTAGAAGTTGCGGGATAACTAGCCCTTGCAACACCCAAAGATGTGAAGTACCCTATAGGACCTGATACAATATGGCCTCCTAATGTGACCTCCCAAGTTAAAGAATACCATTCTGAAGACATAGGAACCAACCTTGGATCATCCAGTCCCTCGGTGAAATCTTCCAATCCAGTAAATTATACAATAAACTTTCCCATAATTTATGTCAATTTTCCTCATTTTAGTCCAACCATTTTGAGTGGTAGCAATAGTAGTAGTGTGGAAATTTATTTAGTTTTATCACAACCAGAACGTTTAGGATTTATCTTGATAAGGTCCCCAAGTATTCCCATGGTGTATCAACACGTCGGTTCCCTCCCCCAATACCCATAATTTTTGGATAAAGGGGATGAAGATGTTGAACAACATTAGTTCCTTTGTGAGGCCATATGGTGGTATCATGGGACTTTGGATGTTAATAAATTAGTCAAGTTTCATACCACCTTAAGAGGTTTTTCTTTGAAATGGTATATGAAATCCATTGAAACAAGCAATCCTCAAGGACATATTTTCACTCTTGCTCAAGTAAAACAACAGTTCATAGAAAAATTCCATTTACCCTAGTTAGAACAACATGACCTCTCTGAGTTGCAGGAGATCAAAAAGAGAGATGATGAGTTTTCCTGGGAATATAACCAAAGATTCAAAGATGTGATAGGGAAATTAGAAAACCCCATCCACAAAGACCACCAATGGAAATGGTTTATTCAGGGACTTTTACCATTAAATCGAATCATGTTAACCTAAAAATGGATAACTACATTGGGGGAAGCCCTAGAATAGGCTATGAAAATCGAGGCAATGGTGAGATATCCTGAAAACTTGCGGGTGATAAGACCTCTTGATAACTATTATATTACACAAATGCAAGGTTAAATTTCTGCACTAACTCAAAAAATTCAAGAATTGACCATTCTTAGATCCGATCGCCCACATGTCCAATGTACTTGTTTCTAACTGAGGGTCATACATTGATGGAATGTCCCAAAACGATGGGTTTTGGACCCCCTTTGCAACTGATGGTGCCTCCACCAATAGGATCGTCTGAAGGGGTTGCGTAAGTCCCAACTACAACACCATTTCACGGCCCTGTGCAGTATCATGCCTTCCCAAACCATAAGGGTAATCATAATAATGGATATCATGAAATTTATATAAGTCAAATACATTCCCCGAGGCATCTCTCAATCCTACAAAAATACACCCTTGTTCCGAACACAATATAATGTGAGTTATGTGGGTCACCTACTCACACCACTAAATAGTGTTGCGCTCTAGATGTTCTTGTGGAAAAATGAGATTAGTCTGTATTTAGGGTAGATGAAGCTCCTCAAGGCTTTGGAGGAGGAAATAGAGGTGGCAAAGGTTTTAGAGGTTGACAAACCGATGGAAGAGGAACAACTAGGTGTTATAATTACGATGAGCAAGGACATATCTCTAGAGATTGTCCTCTTTTGAGATGTCCTTGGTGTGCCCATTGTAGAAACAACACCCATGCCACTGAGGATTACCCTAAGTTGATCATGAAGTGGGAATATTGTGTAAGGAATTGAGGCGCCAATTTGATAAATTTTGAGCCCTAACCTGTCAGTGAAGAGAAGGCACCCAATATTAATATTATTACTAGAGGAGAAACAAGGACTGGTGTCGATGTTGACAAACATATTCAAAGAAAGACCCACAAGGTGGAACCAAAATATGTTAAATATTAACCTCTTGTGAAAAAAAATTCTTTAAGGATGTTGTCAAGATATTTCGATAGATTTCCAATACTGCAATATTGACACCTGCAAATTCAAGTTGTGAGCTTCAAACTAAACTCGCGGAAAATTTTGTGGAATAGAAAGATCCCCCTATGAGACCCCTGTAGAATATTGCTTTGTGGTTACATTTTGGATTATGAACAACTCACCTGGGAGTTTCATAACACACTTAAGGAGACTATACATAATGAAGGGAGCACCGACGAATTGATTTCTACTAACCTTTCGGAAATAAATACTAGTCGGATTCAAAGAAGGAAGCTAAGATCTGGAAGGGAATTTTGACTAAATTCTCACATTGAAGGCTATGAGTTTAGTGATTTTATGCTAGATCTTGGGTCTAATGTCAACATACTATCCAAGAATACTTGGGAAGATATGGATAAGACCAAACTTGTTTATTCCCCTATTCATTTGCATATAGCCAATCAATACTCTATCTATCCAGTTGGGAGGCTACAAAATGTTGAAGTATATTTAGCTGGAGTAAAAAAAATAGAATATTTTTAGGTTATAGAAATCATGGGGGAAAAGGAAAAATACCCACCTCTACCGAGCATCGACTGGGCTTATGAGAATTATTTTTTTATCAACCTTAAGAAGGAAATCATGACTTTTGAAGTGGATGGTATGAAGGTAACCCAACCATTAGACCCATATCAAGGTCTTCGATATATGGATCTAGTTGAGTAGAATATGGAAGAGGATGAATTGGATCACCTCTATAATTTGACTACAAGGAAGCATGAGGATTACATTAACCTGACTATAGATGGTTCGGTAAGTTGGCACAATATTCAATTTGCAGGTGAAGATTCCAAGGTCTATTTTGACAACTAACAATGAGGAAGATATGATAACTTTTCACGATGTTTCACAACTATTATAGTTTCTAGGTGGATTGGATATAAGGTTAGAGAACACCCTTTGTACGATGACACTTCAAACTTGGGAAGCTTTCGGGTTGAGATGGAAGATAAAGTTGCACCAGAGAAAAGAATTCTTGTAATGGATGTTGCGTTAAGATCCTCTCCTATTAGTTGGTGGGCCACCCACAAGGGTACTTTATTTTCCTGGGATAAAGCAAAGTGTGCCATCCAACATCATTTTGATTCCCCCTTCACAACTTACTTCACTGAATCCGAAACAGTTATCTTTGGAATCATATGATGGGATTTCTTATTCAAGGGATCATGTTGCAAATTGTATTTAGGTATGGGAAGTTGCAAAAATGCCTTACCAATTGTGGGTGCATCAGTTTATTTACTTCTTAGGTCAAATTCCAACTACTTGGTATATACAAGAGGAATCTTGATGCCAAACTATTTGCTAGGAAATCCTTAAATGACAGTTTTGTGACGACTTCTTGTTCTCAGGTAAGTCCCTTGAAATCATTTTAGCTTTGCAACATATTAAGAAAATACTTTGTATTGATGAAGTTAAGCCTATACATCCTCCTATTTTATGTCATGAACATGACTACCTCCTTCATCATAGCCTTTACCTATCCCCTAATCGATTACCTGCGGTCTATATTACTGTTGATAAATACCCAAATGATCTTGATGACCTTTTAGGAACTTATGCATTTGATATTTTAGGAATCTGAAGGGATTAGGGAGGTTAAGGATACCATCTTGGATGATGTTAGTAGTTCCTATACCAAACCCTTGAAAGTTCGAAAAGTTAATATAGGAACTAATGAGCATCCTAAGCTAGCATCCATTGGATACTATTAGGATGAATAAACCATGACAAAGATACACCCTCTGTTGCAGGAATATGTATACCTTTTACCTATGAACTTTTCATAGTTAAAAGGGATTAAAGGAGACTCAGGGGAGATGAAGATAAAACTCAATCCTGAATCAAAACCAATAAAACATAGGCCATATCGGCTTAATCCCCGAGTTAAAGAGAAAGTAAAGAAGTAAATTGATAGAATGTTGGCTACTGGGCTTATTTTTTCAGTAGATGAGGCTGAGTGGATCAGTCCTATTGTAATCCAAAGTAAGAAGGGTACTGAGGATATACACATCTATGTGGATTACTGGAGTTTGAATGTTGCATGCATCCATGACCCTTTTCCTACACCCTTTAGCGATGAAGTCTTGGATCAAGTAGTAGGGAACTAAGCCTATTCTTTTATAGATGGGTGTTTTTGTTCCCATCAAGTCAGAATTGCTGAGGAAGAAAAACAAAAAACCACCTTCACTACTGAGTGGGGATACTTTCTTACAATGTTATTCCCTTTGGGCTCAAGAATTCCCCAGTGATGTTCTTTCAGATAGTAATCACAACATTTTGTGACTTCATCCATAAGTTTCTTGAAGTATACCTGGATGATTGGACTCTATATAGTTTACTCAAGGAGAACATCAGTCTATTACAGATAAAGTTGGATCACTGTCGCCAATGGCGTATTTCCCTTAATCTGAAAAGGTGCATATTTTGCATACCATTTGGGAATCTGATTGGCCATATCATTTGTAGGGAAGGAGTTCTAGTAGATCATGCAAAAATTACATTTATTCTTAATATGTCTCCTCCTACCTCTGTGAAGTAGTTGTGAACAACCCTGGGACATACCAGATATTACCACTGATTTATCAAGGGTTACACAAGTATAATAACACCTTTGGAACAAATACTCAATAATTACGAATGGTTTTGTTGGACTCGGGACTATGATAAGGCATTTGATCTCCTCAAAGAAAAGATGAGTATTTCACCTATTCTGACCTGTCCTAATTGGAAACTTAAATTTCATGTGCATAGCAATGCCTCTACAATCATGTTAGGAGTTATTCTTGTGCATCCAGGGGAAGGAAACTTGGATCATCTTATCTACTTTGCTAGTCGCAAACTTTCCCAAGCTAAAATCAACTACACTACAACTGAAAGGGAAGGTTTGGATATGGTGTATGATTTACAAAATTATAGGCATTATTTACTTGGAGGTCACTTTAAATTATTTACTTACTATTTTGATTTAAAGTATCTTGTTAACAAGCCCGTATTAGAAGGTAGAATTTGTTGTTGGTTGTTGTTGTTTTAGGAGTTCTTTTTCGAGATCGTTGTTAAGCCTAGAAAGTTAAATGTTTTGCCAGATCACTTGTCTCTCCTAGAGTCCAAAGAAAGTGGTAGGGTTGTAGATTATTAGCTCCCTGATGCATATCTCTTTCGCATCGAGGCTATCCCTGATTACCTATCATATATTTACTTATTTCTAACTACTAGTACTTTGCAGGAGGGTTATTCTTAAACACAAAAGTGAAACCTCATGGTTCATGCAGTAGATTATCAATTGATTGAGCTCCAAATGTACAAATTGAGTTTGTATAGTGTCTTGAGATGTTACCTACTTGATCATGAATGACCTTATACTCTGTGGGAATGTCACGGTGGATTTGTGGGAGGACATGTAAACGGAAGGACAACTACTCAAAATATCTTACAGGTAGGATTCTAGTGGCCTACAGTGTTTAAATATGCTAAGGCCTATGCTCGAGCCTGTGATGTATGTAAGAGGGTGGGGAAACCATCACGCCATGATGGGTTTCCTCTACGCCCTGCTCACACACTACAAGCCTTTGAAAAATTGGTTGTCGACTTTATTCGTCGAATCACTCCCCTTTCCAAGCATTCAAAGGCTCGATATATCATTATCGCAACTGATTACCTAACTCGATGGGCTGAAGTGGAGTTTGTTCAATATTTCTCTACACCCACCGCAACATGATTTATTTTTGAAAATGTTATTACTAGGTTTGGTTGTCCTAGAAGCTTAACCAATGATCAAGGAACCTGTTATCACTCCAGGAGTCTCTTTAGGTTGTACATCAAGAGAGCCTGGTAACTTAATCAAAATGATTAGTGATGTATTGAAAACTGGATCAAATATGAATAACTCACACACTCACTCCTTCACTTAGAACAATTTGAACATACTCGTAAAAAACAAGGCTCTCAAAAGATATTGATCAGATGGTTTGAAAAAATTAGTTAGATGAAGAATGCTAACTACATCAACAACATCACATATATTGAAAACACATGTGAAAGGTCAAATATAACCAGCAGAATATTTGTGATCTTAGTTTACTATTGCAGAGATAACATAATAGTCATCAATCATTAAGTAAACTATGAAATGAATATAACATTCAACTCACAAGTGAAAAATAAGAAGGATTAATAGAAGTCTGAACAATATCAATGAAAGAAGCTTGTCATTCCAATATACATATCAAGGTTTTTACAACAAAAGAGTGCATAAATGTCTTCAACCTTGAACCCCCCTAGATCCTCCCTTTGGTCCTCTTTATATAGATATTAAATGCTCATATAGATCCAAAATAGATGGATCTCATAACCTCTTCACCTATCTTTGGTTTGTTAAATATATCCAACTCAAATCCGAATTTGTGAGGCGACTAGAAAAAACAAAGCATAAAATTTCTAGAAATATGTCTCTCAAAGATTCACCCATATCTCCCAAATCCTAATAGTTGTTGGAAAAATGAGAGACGTTTTTGAAGAGGAGATTGTGCTTGTGAAAAAACTCTCTCACTTTCTGAAAATACATTTCCATCTCATCAGCATATTTCTCCAATAAAGTGACTAAAAAAGGAAAACATAGATTTCCAAAATCTAGTCATATTCCTACATTCTAAGATTTGATCCCTAGAATGTTTCCATTGGTGAAATGAAGTGTCACCTGCACCCATGGATGAGATTTGATGAGATATTGGAGGAATAGTCATCATCTGCCCCTAAAAATACTCCAGGCAAGTCGAATTTGGACTTTTTGACCAAAATTTATGAAATCTTCCATCTACAACAAGTTGGTAGCGTTGTTGGGGAAATTTCTATTTTCAGCACACTAGTTCAGTGGGAGTAACACTAGTTCAGTGGGAGTTAACTGACTAGTTCTATTTTAGACTTTATAATCTTATACCATCACTATTATGCATGCATTCATAATTATAGGATGTCATTTCCTATATGAGTGAAGATCACTCACTCATTGACAAGATCATAATATGCATTGATTCTTATTCTTCATGGTGTATCTCTCTTCCTTTTCCTGATAAGATTTATTTTTTCATTCTTTAGCTAGATCTCCTGTGCAGGTTTCCATGAAACATTGACATGGTATCAGAGATATGCTTCTTGGAGCAAGCCAGACAAGCCAAAGAATAAGGAAAATCGAAGTTTCGGTGAGCTAAATCTGTGGTCGTACCTTTCAGCAGTTATTTCCCCAAAATTATTAATGTTTTGAGGAAATGGCTCAAATAGGAAGTAAACTGACCAATTATGCAAGTGGTTTTTCAACCGTTTGGCAAGATTCCTCATCACTTTCTCAAAAAGTAAGTTGCAAGATAACCTCCTGAAACTGATACGAATTCGTGGTCATACCTTTCTACAGTGATTGCTCCCAAAATATCAAGTTTTTGAGGAAACGAGTCACGTAAGAAGTAAATTGACCCATTATGCAAGTGTGTTTTCAACCATTTGGTGATATTCCTCATCGTTTGCTCAAAAAGTAAGTCGGAATATCATCTCCTGAAAATGATACGAATTTTCACTTTTTCTACCGTGATTTCTTAATTTTTCACTTGCAGATTGAGAGTAAATTTTTAGGGGTTATTAGAAATAGTGGGAGAGATGGATAGGAAAACTATTATACAATCAAACTTGGTGGTAATCCTCACATCATACAATTATTTTGATTGGAATCCCAAGGTATAATTCCAACTCAAAAGGAAAGGACTATATAATTTGACGATGGTGACATAAACAAAACCTACATCATTGATTGAGAAGATGAGATGGGCGAACCATAAGGATGAGGCCACATGACTACTTCTTGAGTTAATCTCCATTGATTTATGGTTTCATGTTGCTGTATGAAAGACTCCAAATGAGATCTGGACCACCTTGGTAGGAATCTTTGGAAAGCAAGATGAGATGCAAGGTCATATGCTTGAGGTAGAGCTGAATACCTTAGACCCTAAAAGTTTTGATAATATACATGATTTCTTTACTAAATTTAAATGTTTGATTTTGATCTTGGGTGAATGTGGTATTGACAAGTCTACACAAGAGAAACAACTATTCTAACAATCTTGGCCAAGCTAGGACCATAATACGTTGTATATGTATCCAATTTCTATTCTGGTAGATGTATTTTTGGAACAAATTGGAAAGTGCCTACGTTGGCTCAGTTCATTGAGTCTCTTACAAAAGAGCAGATAAAACTCATATAGATGGGCCTAATGAAAGATCCCAAAGCACATTCACTCCCCATGCATGATGGAAAAGAGTCATCCAAACAAAACAGGAAGGAGGGCTATTCCAAACCCTTTAATGATTCTTCAGGTTCCAAAGACTCTTCAGAGTCCAAGAAGAAGAAGAAGGGAAAATAATGCACTTACTATAATAAACTGAATCATGAAGAATCCACATGCATGAAGAAACAGATTGATCATATGGAATAGGCACTTCAGCAGAACAACCTTGGAAAATTCATTCCAGAGGGAGTTAAGAAGCAGAAGGAAGAAGATCATGCTCCGAAGAAAGGTAATCATCATGCTCTGGTTGCAATTCATTCCTCATCTGATTCATGGATTATAGATTTTGGTTCATCCCATCATATGGAAATGAAAGAGGAAGTTTTCTCTTCTTTGAGTCCATGCTCAAGACACCCTATTCTCATGGGGGATGATACTCCAGTAGCAGTAGCAGGAGAAGGGAGAGTGGAACTCCACAATGGTAGTTTTGAGAATGTTTTACATGTTCCAAATCTTTCTATGAATATTCTCTCAGTTTATCAGATCACTCAGAAAGGTAAAAAGGTTGAATTTACATCAGATCCAGTTTTAGTAATTAACATGCATGACAATTCCATAATTGCAATTGGTGAGGTGGATCACAAGTCAAGGTTGTATAAATTCACTAATTTTTCTGACGATGACTCCTCTATTCTACTTACACATAAGAAGAGTACTTTGCATGCACCACCAGTGCAACATGCATATACTCTTGTGCTTCCATCAGTTTCAGACATCAGATATGATTCCATACACTCAGATTTTGTACATGGAAATAAGCAGGTAGTAGAGCCAGATAAGAAGCCAGCGTTGAAGCTTCAGCAGATGCCCAAGAAGGCATAGACCACACTTCAAGCAGCAGGAAACCTTGTAGGGAATCCATTGGATTCGAGGATGACTCGATCTCAGAATGAGGATCCTTATCATGTATTTTCAGCTTCAGAACCTGCGATGCCCATGCATTGCTATATGGTTCAATCTAATGATACACATAACTACAATAGGGTTGTGGGAAATCCATTATGGAAAGAAACAATGCAAAAGGAGTATGACTCACTCCTAAAGAATTAGACTTCACATCTCATTCCACTTCCACTAGAAAGGAATATTTTCAGGTGCAGATGGGTCCATAGGATCAAGAGGTACAAGGCTAGACAGGTTGCCAAAGGACTTCATCAGATCCATAAATATTTCTACATCTTCACTAAGACTTCAGTGAGTAGAAGTTTCAGACTTTGTGGGATCGTCTTGCAGTGAGGAACACAATTGTCTAGTAGATATCATTTTCTTCTTTTGATACATTATCTTTTGAGGGGGGGTTTGTTCCCACTTGGTTTTCCCTCTTTCCTCACTTTTATTCAGTGTTCATTAGTTGCGATGTACATGAGTACCTAAAATGGTCTAGTAGTCGGGACTCATTTTTACTCCATAGTGATGTTCAGGGGGGGGTGTTGGAGAAATTTCTATTTTCGACACACTAGTTTAGTGGGAGTTAACTGACTAGTTCTATTTTAGACTTTATAATCTTAGACCATCACTATTATGCATGCATTCATAATTATAGGATTTCATTGCCTATATGAATGAAAATCACTCACTCATTGACAAGATCATAATATGCATTGATTCTTATTCTTCATGGTGTATCTCTCTTCCTTTTCTTGATAAGCTTTGTTTTTGCATGCTTTAGCTAGATCTCCTGTGCAGGTTTCCATGAAACACTAACAAGCGCTCTTAGTGTAAAAAAGGCAGTTTGTGCTACCAACTCTTCTGTAGAATGAATTCTTGAACCTAATGCATAAAATTCACTTGGAAAACAAAACCAAAGCTCGAGGAGGTTTCTTTAGGTCTAAAACCTCATAGTACATCATTCCATATGCTGAGCATATCCAAATTTGATCTTTAAATCTTCTTTTACCTTCTTATGTGAAATTAAGTTTTTGGCTTGGTAAATAACTTCAAATGCTTTTAGGGAAGCATAAAATGTTTAGGAGATAGTTGCAAAAGAGTATGATGCTTTAGAATTTGAAGAAGAAGCCCTGAACATACTTTTACTATAGCCATGCCTACCTTTGACTTGCTTTGACCAATTACTTACTGCAACGAAACAAAGTATGAAATGAGTGTAGATTTTTGCACTTTGGGGGCTTGGTACAATCCTTATATACTAGTACACATTTATGCAAGTATTTTGAACTTGAATCTTCATTAATACACCTCTCTTACATACTATGTACTCTTCTAGAACCCAAAATAATCACTTGCAAGGAGGAAGGAATCAAAAGTACTATGTTCAACAATCCGAGAGGAAAATAGTAGATAGTAGGAAGGTTATGATATAATAGATACAACATTAAGCCATGTGAGGTTAATATTTGATTTCAAAATGTATGTAAACTCATAACTTGACCATCAGACCATCAATCAACCATCTCGTTGTTAAATATATCCAAATTCTTCTTCTTCGTTATCTTTCTCCCAATGTGCTTAAACTCTTATTAAAATTCACCCATTTGACTGGAAACCTGATTCATGAGTGTATCATTGCTTCAATATCTGATTTTCCTCTTTGAGGTTCTTGATAAAATCCTTGGACATCTCAAGATGATAGCCCTCTAACTTCTAGCAATACCTCCAACAGTCCATCCTCTTGAACAAATCCACATGGTTTTAATCTAGTTCAATGATGCTTGTGTCTGATGGCTCAAATCTGAAAAGAGATCCTAACCTCTGCTTGGAATGGGATCCTTATTTGGAGCCATTTGCAGCTTGTAGCAAGCTTTCTCTGCACAAGAAATTGTTATAACCAAACTTGTTAATAAAACCCTTCTTTTACGTGTAAAATGATTTTGGAAAACTTGAGTTAATAGCTTTAAGCAAAAGATTGGAGGGAAATTTAGCTTGTTGGTGACGTCCTCTAAAATTCAAAACCTTCTCCTCAAATGATGTAAGTGATTTGACATCATTTCATTATGAAACAGTGAACTTACAATAGTTTGTAGCATGTTGTATAGAGAAAACATGGTTTGTGCTACAAACTCGTGACTTTTGGAATTTTGATGTGGACAAGATCTCGTAATGATTTAAATGACCAATGAGGGATAATTATGACAATTAATGACACTTTTTGGTGTAGGACCCACTCTTAGACTAAGGCATTTTAAAACATGACTAATTTGACTAAGTGACCCTTGAAGACTACTAGTCACCCTTCCAATACAACTGACATGACCAAACTTTGGTGAAAAGGCTGACTTGAGAGGCTGATTTTCTAGGAGTTAACATCTGGATCCAACTTGGATGGAAACTTCCCTATGAGGTTTCCAAGAACCTAGTAGTTCCAGTCACCTTGTCCATTGGGCTATGGAGTCATCGGACCTGTGCAACCAATCCCCTGCAAACCTTCAAGATTTTGATATTCACTTTTTTCATACCCTGATATACTGAAAACAACTCTGGATATTTATTGAAAATTGAAAACCAATGCTCAACTACAGATCTTATTCACGTACACTCCTACTCTAATCAATTGTACTACTTGTTTATCAAGTGAAATCATGCTTCCAATGAGGCCATACAAGTAAATTCATGACTAGAAATCTTCTTTTTATGCCACTGATTAGAAGATAATAATAAAATCATAGCAGTGACCATAAAAACTCTTTTAGGAGATCACACTTACTGTCAAATGCAAGTGACATGATAAAATATGAAAACTGAAAGGAGTCTCAAAGATAAGACTCTAGTAAGGTTACCACTGGATCTTCAAAATTGTGATCACCATCATATAGATTCAGAATCATTGACTGCTCATGTATGTCTTCCTCTTTGCTATATCCTTGTGAATCGGATCCATCACTATGATGTGCTATCCCATCACAGTTGACAATTTCTGACAGAAAAGAAGAGATATGTTTATGATCTTCTACACCACTCTCTCCATAACGATCAAATGAAGGATGAGTCTTAAAAGATATATCATGACAGAACTGTTGATTACTCTCCCCAACAATGATCTCCTTAACAGATGTATCAAAACTAAGGAGATTTTCATTGGAATTTTGAACAACAGACTCATAACTATCATCAACCATAGTATAATTGCATTGTTGATCTTCTTCTTGTTGAAAAGTAGAACTAGATGATATTCCATTAGTCAACGCACCTTCATAAACTTTAAAATATTCCTCATCATCACTATATTTTTCAAATATCGGAACATCGGGATAAAATCTTAATGGTAGAGATGAATATTTCTACATATATTCATCAGCGATATGATTTTGAAACATATTTGAAACAAAAACTCCTTCTTCCTCATCATAATCATCCTTCTCATCTATATTTGAATCAACAGGTTCATAAGAAGCAAAACCTAAAACATCCTCAACTATGCAATCATCGATATTACTATCAATTATATCTTGAAGATTTTCTTCTTGGGAATTAACAATAGAAAGAATTTCATCCTCATATATATCTTCATTAATATATTCACTTTCATCCTCACTACTAGAAGAAACAACATGTTGAATATCTAAATGAAACTCCTCACAATAATTTTCAAATAATGACTCATCTGAAAAGTAATTTTTGCAATACTCATTGAATACTCTGTGGAAATCCTTCAAGGGTGAAATGTTTGAAGGAGGTAAAGAGAAATACCACTTACATGCATCACCCTCCAATGAATAGAAAAACATATTCAGGAGCACATCTTCATCATGTATATTTAATTGAGACATGCATTGATGAAATCTGATGAGGTGATATGAAGGATTATCCTCTTTCCTTTCTCTGAACCAAGGAAGGCAGTCTCCCCAAATATCCATAAGAGGTACTAGATGTGGGAAACCAGGGACTGCAGAAAATCTAAGAGGTGCAAACCTCCTAGCCAAAAGAGAACCAAATGCCTTTGACATTTTAATATTGTGGAGTCACCACTGAATTCGTCCTTCGTGGAGTCGCCAGATAGAATATTACAACCAGTATGATTCCCAGCCTTTGTCTATCATCAAAATCTAGAACTATGTCATCTCCCAAGGAAACTTGCTTCACACTCCTCTTCCCGGCAGCGGTGCCAATTTGTTATCACTCCAAGAATCTCTTTAGGTTGTAGATCAAGAGATCCTGGTAACTCAATCAAAATGCTTAATTATTTATTGAAAACTGGATCAAAGATGAATAACTCACACACTCACTCCTTCACTTAGAACAATTTGAACATACTCGGAAAAAACAAGGCTCTCAAAAGATACTGATCAGATGGTTTGAAAAACTTAGGTAGATGAAGAATGCTAACTACATCAACAACATCACATATATTGAAAACACATGTGAAAGGTCGAATATAACCAACATGGGATTTTTTATCTTAGTTTACTAATGCAGAGATAAGATAATAGTCATCAATCATTAAGTAAACTAGGTGTTGAAAAGTCAACAAGAAACATGTGTCTAATTTACTTTTCCCTTAAATAAATTGGAAAATAAATATTAATCTATTATCTCATAATTACTTGAAATAATTAACTGAAATGGCAAATCAGTTAACTATGGGAAATTCAATTTCAAAGGTTGACTGGTAAGACATGGAAGTGACTTGAAGTTGTAACAGAGTTATAAGTCTAGTTTTGAGAGTTGTGAAGTAGTTTAACTCAGTTAAGTGAGTTAAGCCCAATTGTACTAATTTTAACTAAACTTACACTAGTGAGAGTTAAGTGAATTAATTATTAATTAATTCACAATCAATGAACTCACATGCAACTGAAGATTCACCATGGTTAACTACATGCATGTCAGATCTAGTGGAGACCCAGTTGAGATAACAGGTGAAAGGGACTGTTTGGCTATGAGTTGTGATTTGAGTGAACTGCACTCATGCAATCACACATGCAGTGGATATTCTCATGAGAATGTGAAAACTAGGTAATTCAAATTCATTGTGAGAATTCTAATTGCAAGGATTGTGCAGAGGAGGCAGGTTGTCTGGACACAGAGAATTGGAGCACATGTATTTGCTGATTTTTTGTCCAATGAAACTGACAATCTTTATTTAGAATATTCTCCATGGGTGTTGTGATCTATGTGTATCCCTTAATGAACTTCTTGTAGTATCCAATATGTCCTATCATAGTGCACAGCTATTTGAATGAAGTAGGAGGGGGTAGATCGACTATAATGGAAATCTTGGATGGATCTACCAACAATCCCTGCTTACACACAATATGGCCCAGAAACACTCCGAAAGGTGAAAATAAGATGCTCTTTTTCAGGTTCAAGGCAATCTGACATTGCCTGCACTTATCCAACATTAGTCTTAAACATTCAATATGATTTTGCAAAATGTTGAAAACAGTCTAGTCATCAAAATATGCTTCCATGAATTTATGTAAAAACTCCTTAAACGCATCAACCACGACCCTGGAAAAGATGGCTGGTGCACTCTTCAATCCAAATGGCATCATTGTATACTGGTAGGATCCCCATTCTGTTGCAAATGTGGTCTTATGGCGATCTTCCTTGACAATATGGATCTGATGGTATCTTGAAAATCCATCTGTAAAAGAATATACCTCATGTCCTCCTACATTGTCTAACACTTCGTCAGTGAATGGTGTAGGGAATGGTTCATGCAAACATGCATCATTCAGCTTCCTAATATCTACACAGATCCTAATTTCTCATGTCTTCTTATTTTGTACCACCATAGGGCTAACCCATTATGATTCTTCAACAGGTTCTATGATTCCTGCTTCCAGCATTCTGTCAAGCTCAATCTTCACTTCCTCCTTATATTTAGGGTTCAATATGTAGGGTCTCTGTTTGACTGGCCTTCCATTTGGTTTCAAAGGGATCCTTATCTCTCCCATGGGTCCTTTAATTCCCTTCATATCAGTGAACTTGGTTAGAAACAAGTCCTGATATTCATGCAGTAATTCTGTGATCTTAACAATAGTGGCAGCATCCCAATAATATCCAACATTTGCAATCTTTGGTGTTTGTTCTTTTCCAATGTTGACTCTTTTTATTTTGATTGGTCGTCCAAAAAAAGGTAGTTTGACTCCTGGTCCTTCTACATATCTTTGGCCTTCTATTTCTGCAGTGTTCACATTCCTAGGATCATCGCCTTCAACAACATTTATATTGTAACAACCTTGCAACTTCTGAAGAGGCATAGTCCATTCATCCTCTTCTTGCTTCAAAGGGAGGCTCGGTGCCTCCTTGAACACTTTCTATATTACAACCTGTAATGCTTGATCTACTGTAGTATATTGGATTTCAAACAAAAAGGTAGTTACATAGTTATGGCTCATACCTTCCCAATCTGCAGTGATGAGGCGCAGTTCTGCTTGAATATACAAGCTGATGGGAGTTGTGTCTAGTGTGTTAATGAATTTGTGTACCCACTGTTCTTGAGGAATGTTTCTCCAGGATTCCTTGCAACTCTGCACATGGTTCTTCAAACAACTTCGACCTGTGTACCTAACTTCACAACCTACTACTTGCTCTGAAAATTGCACTGTCATCAAAGTGCGACACTGTACCCAGTCTATAATATTGTTTTTGTGTGTCCCCCACCATCTCCTCGGAGTTGACTTCAGGGCCTCATCCATTGCCAACAATCTTTGTGGTATTGGTACAATTTATTCAAGGTCCAACAAGAATTATTCTAAATGATTCAGACCATTAAAGGTGGGCAAGTTACTTACTATTGTGTCGATCCAGTGGACTTCCCTGGTTAATCTAGCACATATGCTTGTAGATACTTCATACATTTTGTTCTACCAGTTCTCTAGTGATTCTTTTGAATACGATGAGCATGCACTGTCACTTCGCCAGCTCAAATTCCCATCTTTTGTAGGATTAATATAGTCCTATTTTCTGGTTGTCAATTTGTATATGTTTTCTAGTTCATATGTGCGGTCTTCTTCTCTGATGGGTTATGTGTATATCTGACCTTCATTGGGATCCAAAAGTGTAGTGACCCTAAGGCCATCTCCTTCAAACGTCATTCTTATTTTCTTTAAATCAACCACATTGGAGTTATGAAAGCCCAATCAATTCCTAATAGTGCAGGGTAAGGACAACTATCATCAACTATCTCAATCACCTCAAAGTCTGCAAACGTATTTACTCCATCGATGTCCACAGGGGCATGCTCCAGTCTTCCAAAGGGGCTTACAGCTTTCTGATTATCCATCATAATCTTGATAGGGGAATAGATCAACTTAGGTTTTCCCATCGGTGCCCAGGTCTGCTTCATCATGAAATTGACCTCCGACCCTAAGTCAAGGACCACATAGTCTATATTGTACTCTCCAATCTGAGCATTAAGGTGTAGTTCTTTATTTTTCCTTCTCTTCTTGGATAGTTGATGTACTTATTTATTCATCAAAGGATCTACCCTTCCTATCTCATACTGTCTGAACAAATTTTGAATTTCTTGTATGGATTTTTCATCTTTAATCAACTCAATAAACGTATACAAGAAACTGACAATTTTACTCACCTCTTTTCCATCTCTAGTCGAAGTAAACTGATCAAATTCCAAAGGCATTCCATATTCACTTAATTTTGGTTGAACCTTTGATGAAAAATCCTGATCTCTTCTAAATTCCTTTCTTGCTTCCTCAAATATCTGCTTCTCTTTCCTTGGGTCAAACTCTTGTGTCTTCTCTGCAACTTTCATTGACTCTTGATTCTTCTGTAGTCTTTCCCCGGATCACTCTATCTTCTCCTATAATAGTGCCTCCTCGTGTGATAACAATGACTCTGGGATATGCTCCATGAGTTTCTACTTTGATTAGTTGTATTTTTTGATTTCCTTCTCGTTTCTCCTAAAGCTTAGCCAACAATGTTGGAAATTCCTCGATAACATGCTCAAATGAGTTGCAGTAGCTGCAAGTGGTACAAGGGTTCTGACAGTCCCTTTCCAAGTGTCCTGGCTGTGCACAGTTATGACAGATGATCTGTCCTCTACCTCAACCCATACCTCCTCCTATTCCTCTTCCTCGGAATCCACCTCGAGGGTTGAAGTTTCCTCTCCTAGGGGAACTATACTGCACAGTGCTTCCTTCTTGTTGTACTTCACCTTGAATTTTGTATATATCCCTTGACCTTTCATGCATGAGATCGTAAGCCCTACAATCCCTGTCATCGTGTCCTACTGACTTACATAACGTGCAATACAGATTTTTGGGTGTCTGGACATATTTTTGCAGATAGTAACATTCACCAGGGCAATGTCGATTTCTACATACCTCGCACCAGGGTAGGGTAACTTGCTTCAAAGGGCTCGGAGTTCTAGAGGCCAAGTATTCCTGAAATAATGGATAATGTTCCTTGTCATGGCCTTCTAATTTGCACCCGATACACTAGATGTCTTCTCTTTTATATTTTCCCTTGTATTTCTTCATATATTTGACCTGCAGTGATAAGCTAGTTAGCTGACTCAAGATTTGACTCATACCTGAGTTGGATTCTCCCATAGGGGTTGATTCTAATTTTAGTCGGTGCAGTTCTTGAATTTTTTTGCTCTTCTAGATGAGGTTCCTTTGTCTTAGCGAACTTTGAATACTCTTCATCTGTTATATCTTCCTCTTCTCCACTCTAGAACCCTTCATCTCTATAGTTCTTCTTAAACAGGTTCATGAGGTGAACTTCTCTAAATACTTTCCCATTGCGTGTATGTCTAGCCTCTGTGTCACTGTCGTTGTCTGAATTTTTGAACATTTATCTGTTTCGATCTGACTGATTACTGTATCTTCAAGATGTTCTTCTCATGCAATAGAATCTTGATCTTCAACTTCAAAAAATGTAAAAAATTTCCTCTAGGTCCCTTAAAGAAATATCTCTCTGCTTGGCTATATGATTCCACTTTATCAACAACAAACTTAGTGATATACCCTCCAATGGTGCTATCAAACCAGTGATCTACTGCTCTTGACATGACATTATCAACTCTCTTTACCTTATTGATCATCGTTGTCATCCAAACCACAGGTGGTATGAGTCTAACTTCGAACTAGGTATCTGCTAACCTAGATATCCACTCATATAGCTCCTGATGGATTCCTCCAAAGAAAATCTTGTGCATATCAATAAAGATATATCTTCCCAACCAATCCTCTGTACTAAAATTAGGGTTCTTATTCTGGCTTCAACGAGGTCCTTTTCTTGATCTTCTATCCACTTTTGAATCTCTTTATTCGATGGAAACCACCTTGACATTCCCTCAAGAAGATTCAGGTCTCGACAACTAAACCATTTGTTGGCACAAGGGTAGACCCAGGGTTCATCTCTAATAGCGCACCAACAAGCCCTAACTATTGGCCCTTTCAGCAACCCCTACGAAGCATATGTAGTCTCACCCGAAGCAGCTATAAGAGGTTGTAGGACACATGTGTCTATAACTAGAGGAAATGTAGAGTGGATTCACAACAACAACACACAGCCACCTAGTTATCCTTTATCTTCCTTAAGCCTACTGCACAAGTTACATTTCATATCTAACACAATATCACAATAGCAACATAACAAATGACAGAGAACACAACATCAGTCACACATAACACAAGATATACGTGCTTCACCCTCTCCCTAGGGCTTCGTCCACAAAACTATGCTTTATGATATATTAAGATGGAAGCATACAGTTCTTATCTGTGCTCTTAGCTAGCAGATCTTCTCTTATTCTCTCTCTTTCTCTCCCCTCCCTGTGCACCCGGCTGCAGGGTTGATCTTCGCACCCAGCTGAAGATCTTACAATACCAGAAGGCTCTCGTACTCAGCACTTCTCTCTCACATAGTAGTACTTACTCAATCATACAATAACAATGAACTCTCAACCAACTTAGCACCAACCCATCCCAGGTCCTCTAGACCTTTATTTATACATTCAATAGCTCTCAAACACCCTTAGGTTTAAAAACTAAGTGTCAAAACCCTAGGTGTCTAAAACCCTAGGTCATCTTGACCCATGTTTTCAAGGCTTTGCCAGCCTATCTTTCCTTCCTTTATGCACGGTCTTCAAAGCATCTATTGGCATCTTCTTTCGCTTGCTGAGTTTTCCACGATCCCTCTTCCTTGTTGATCTTTCATCCTCGATCTCCTCGTCCAACAGCTTTATTTATCTTACTTTGCTCCATCTTTTCTTCTCTTTTGCTCACTTCGACTCGATATCAGTCACTTTGTCTTCCGTGCAGTTCGCATTTTTCCTTTTCTCCCTTAATCTTTGCTTTCTTCCATAACCAAGGGCCAACAGAGAAGTGGACTTTGTGTAGTGACCTAGTTTTGGGAAGGAGGATTTGGCGCTCAGTGCACAGATATCCTGTCCTCTGTGAAGTTGGTCTCTGTGGCTTAGTGCACAGGATCAAATGAATGTAAGAGATTCAGAATAATAGTAAAGAAGATGAGTCATTTGGTGGGCGTAGCCCCACACTGGGGTGAACCATGTATATCTTGTGTCTTTGATGTGCTTTGTGCTATGTGTGTTTCCATTTATCTTCTTAGTGCTTTTTCCTATTATGTATATTAGATAGATCTATGAATGCTTATTCCTTTATTTATATTGAATGTGCTAAATCTAACTTATGATGTTAAGTGCGATGTGTATGTTGTCATTGTTACTGTGTCGATCTATACTTAGGGTTTGATCTGCGATGTGAATAAGACTAATGGGTCGATGCATGTTGTTCCTAAGTACTATGTAGAAGTTTTATAATCATATATCTATGGCTCAGCTCAGTTACAGACACATGAGTCCTATAACCCCCCTGCCTCTTCCTCGGGTGAGACTTCGCCTGCCTCACAGGTGTTTCCGAAAGGGCCAATAGTTAGGGTTTTGTTGGTGCATTGTTGAAGTGTTGAACCCTAGGTATACCCCTGTGCCAACAAATCGTTCCATTGTCAGGACTTGAAACTGTGATTGTTGGGAACTGAAGTAAAGAAAAGATAAGCTCTATGCATAGATATGTTGTTTTGGTGCACAGTATTCTACTTGACTTGTGAAGCTCTGTGCTAAGAAAGAAACTCGATCTGAAGAAAAGAGGTAAGAACTTAAAAGAGGTAAAGCTTTGTGCTTTGATAAGAGTAATATAAGTGAAAGTTTTTATTTCGAAAGCATGAATTTAAGTATGTTCAATAGATTATGTCCTAGTCTGAAAACTAGGGCATAGTTGGAAGAAAGAGTTGATCTGGATAAATTTGATAGAAATAAAGAAAGATATGTTATTTCTATGCATAGAAAGAATTTTTGGACTAATAAGTGGATGCAGGAACCTAGAAAGAATTTTTGCAGATTGCAGGTCCAGCACTATGATCCTAGTGCGCAATACAGGAAAGGTTAGGGAGTGTTTAAAAGAAAGAGAGGATTTTCATTGTGTTATAACTGCAGAAGACCAGGACATCTTACTAAGGAATGCCCTGGTACATGTCCTATTTGTCTTTGTTGTAAAATTGTTGGTCATGAAGTTGAGGATTTTCCAAGGATGATTGCTAAAGTTGAAAGGATGAACATGAGACAAGAAAACTGTGAAGGAAGTCAAGAGACTAACAACATTTTATAGAATCACAAAGAGAAAGAATCAGAGAAAGCTCATATTGTGTTATTACAGTTGAAAGAAACGATGAATGATCACAAGAATGTCAGTTTACCAAAGACATTGAAGGTAAAACAACTCATAGATGCAAGAATAGGAGACTTTGACGTAGTCTGTGTCTTATATGGGGAAACACAAGTGAATATTATGACATAAGAAACTTGGGAAATTTTGGGAAAGCCTACTATGATACCTTCATTGGGAAGGATAGGCTTGTTTAAAGGAAAGATGATAACCTTATGTGGAAGAGTTACTAATGTACCTATTATTATTCATAGAACATTGATTGAAGAAGAATTTGAAGTCATTAAGTTTGTTGAGAACAGTGACCCTTTTCCACTCTTGTTAGGAAAGACTTGGATTGAGAAGGATAAGCTCAGAAGGAAAGCAGAGGAAGAAGCTACAAAAAAGAAAAAGAAAGAACTAAGGGATTTCATAGCTAGAAAAATAGAGCGACTGATAGAAGAATGATAAGTTAAGTCAAAGCAACAGAAGGCAAGAGAATTAGCTATCGAGGTTGAAAGAACACAAGAAGGTTTGAAGGACCTATCTATGCAATAAAGGAGTACATCCACCCAGGAATTAATAAGAGAAGAGATATTAACTTTGAACCCTTTGAGAGCACATCAGTAGTGCGAAGTCACTTCACTAGGAGAAGATAAGAATAAGAATGGAAAGATAATTCTAGAAACAATTAGAGAAACTCAGATCACAGGAAATAAGGCAAGGAAGCTCAATAAGAAGAAGGATAAGTTGGAAAATTTGCAATAATTTACAGAGAACAAATGGAAGACTTCGCAGGAGGCAAGTTTGCAGGAATTGAATCTCGTCGGAAAAATAGGACTGCACAGAATGGGACTACGCCATGGAGAAGCTATATGAGCATTGGAGGTGCCCCTCCTACTGGAATGATGCTCCAGAATGAATAGAAAATGCATTTGTGGGAAGATAGATGTTCGTTGGATGTTGAGACCACGCCATAACAGACATATTCGCATTAATGGAAGCATTCCTACTCGTTGGAGGAATTTGTTATGACACTCTCTTATTTAACCCGTCAGACGCTGCGTCGAGACCACTTTTTTCCACCCATAATTATCTGAGATAACAAAGAAATGATTGTGTATCGAGATGTTATTTCAGAACCTAGACATCGCCATCTGCGTTTTTACCCCACCTGTCCATTCGCCTACCTCAACCTGTCCGTTTAAAAGTGAGAATGTCGAGAAAGAAGACTGAGTTAGAGAAGTCCATCGAGGAGGTTCTTAATAATTTTATGGCTGACAAAGCTATATTTGAAGGTATTCAGGCATCATCGACTAGGGAACTGTAGGATTCCCCTTCGACTACACGATGCTCTAACCGTGCTAACCCTGCAACTGAGAAGCGAAGTAAGAATTGTGATGATCTAGCTAATGCGAAGAAAATCCCATCAATATTACCAGATTATATCCCACCTTTGGCTGGAATGGTTAACCACGATAGAATCCCATGGGACTTTGAGTAAACTTTGATCATCGCATACATCCCAAAGGGGATACGCGTAGTTGGAAGCTAGTTGGGATAGATCCCATCCCTAAAGAATAGTGACTTTAACCTTGGAGACAGAAATAAATACGCCGTGCTCATACCTCACCGATACTTAACGAAGACCACTGGGAACAAGCCTCGCATCGTTTCCCATTCATGGATAAAGGAGTTGGCGCAGTCCACTATACTCAATGTAATGAAGATCCTTCATTTTGGTCGACATGAGGAGGTTAATGCTTGCGTTAAAATCCTCTTGTCATGCTATCATGGTGGATACCTGTGGCTTGACAGGCAGATTACTGTGGATTTGGCACTGATCCACTTGATCATAGGATTGAGCATGCAAGGACCTGACCCTCAACAATTCTACCAAGGGAAGGCCTCAAATCGCTCCCTAGCACATTGCATAAAGGAGGCATATGGCGAAGTTGAAAAAGGAAAGCGAGGCTACAAGGTATCCTCTATCCAGGATGGCACAGTGCGCCTTGCTTTCCAACTCATAGCTAGCAATCTTATCAAAAAGAACCGCCCCACACAGGTCACCGGATTCGTGGTGGACCTCGCAGGGAAATGCATGGAGGGAATGCAGATGAATTGAATGATTTACCTCATCAACGAGCTTGAGAAAGATTGTCGTGAAGCACAGGATCAGGGATACGAGTTCCATGTCAGCTGGCTACTCATGCTAATTGCATTTGTCACTTGAAAAATGCCTGAGGGAGAAACCTTTCCATAAATTGAACCATTGGAGCCATTAGCAGCTATATTTTCTACACTATGGTATATGAACGACATGTTGAAGTAATGGTAGTCAAATGCAGTGTTCCATGTGTACTATCATCAACTGAAGGTTTCTAGATAGTCATTCCCATGTATGACATCACGCACCTTGCACCAGTACATATCGATCGCTAAGTTTCACGTAGATCGACATTTCATCTATATCACTACATGCAGGGATGAGAGCAAGGAAGAGTTACAATATTATTATAAGCTGACTGACAAAGGCATGGATCAAATCACCAAGGAATGGCCAGAGGAGTTCCTTGTACCAGTTGAAGATGAAGAACTATCTCATGCTAATATCATAGGAATCCCCTTGGTCACTCGGGTCGAGCATGTCGGACAAACCAGTGCGAATAAGAAGAAGAAAAAGGCAGAAGTCCAGAATATAGAAATTGATGAGGACAGTGCCTCGGAAGAAGATGTATATGGCTCACTAGGAGGAGAATTTGAAGTAAATGGAAAAGGAGGAGGGGATGAAGGAGAAAAAAAGGAGAAGGTGAAGGTACACTACTGAAGGATCCCCCTTCCGAGACACTAACACCGGAGAAGAGGAAGGTTTCTCCATAGAAACCTTTAGCAATAAAGAATACTCGCACTAGTAAGCCCCAGATGGAGGCCACGCTCATAGAGGATGACATCGGCTTCATCCACGTAGCAATGGAGGATGCGTCTGAAGATCTCTTGCATAGATATGGAGCGAGGTAGGAGGAGCTCTATGAGAGAATTGATAAGGAACTGAAGGAGATGCATCATGCTATTCGATTTGTCTGCGCAGTGCATACTGCACCTTCCTCGTTGGAGACCATAGAATTGGGGGATGAGCCTGTCCAATTAAGAATATTAGGATATGCAACAGAGGCTTGTCTTCAAAAAATCCAAGAAGAAAATGAGAAGGCTACAAAAACCTTGAAGTAAGAGAAAGAGGAAGTCTTAGAGCAACTACGAATTGTGCAATACTCTGTAACCGCTTATGAAAATGAGAAATATGAGTTTTGGGCGATGCTCAAGGAGGACAAAGTGAATATATGGAGAGAAAAGGACCAGCTGCTCACAGAGAACACTGTGGTCAAAGAAGTGAAGAGCAGAACACTTCTCTCTTTTCCAGGATTGGCACAGGAGGAACATGAGGCAGTTGAGCTTCAAGAAAGGGTAATGGAGTTGGAGATCCAAGAAGTACCAAGCACTCTGCAGGAAGTGCACGATCAGAGGGAGGAAGTTGCTACAGAGCACAGTCGGAAGGATTAGAGCCCTCTCCTCAGAATGAAACTAGTTGAGCGACAGAAGTGCGCAGACCTATGAACGCCTTACAGAAGATCTAGAGCTTAGGAAGTTAGAAGCCAAGATACAGGAGGCGCAACAGCAGAAATTCATCGTGCAGGCACAGATGAAGTTACTCACTACATTTGAGAGAATGAAGAGATCACAAGAAAAGCATGTGGTACAACAATATATTACTTCCATCCAGGGCAGGGTAATGGAAGTCACGTAGAAGCTCCAACCTGTGTAGGATGAAGCCTGCAAGGTGTTTGAAGAAATTAAAGGACAAGTCTCACAACTGGACCACGTGGTTGTGACAGTGGAACACTGCCTGAAAGGGCATGTTACAGTGCATATTATTCAAGAGATCGTTGAGTAGGAGGCTCAAGTGAAGCATCAAGTCAAGGTCCCTCGAGTGAATATCAAGGCCTTCGAAGCAGCGTTTCCCAGACCTGAGTGACTTGGGACGAGTCACAAGTGAGTGTTGGGGGCATATTGGCCCTCGACCAAGTTTTGAGTAAATCTTGGTCAGGAATGACCACTTTTTGGACTTAGATGCAGTGATTGAGGATGGAGCACCCAGGCAGAGATGAGATCACGGATCTCACTTGTTTTTCAAGCTTTGTGGACCCAATAAGGGGTTCCTAGGTTTTTTGCATAGGGTTATGGGATGTTGGCCCATGGGTTATCCCATGTTTAGGCCTTATTGTAAAATTATAAATAAGAATAAGATTGTAAGGATGAGTAGTATTAGAAGCAAATTCTAAGTGGCTTGCAAGGCTAAGGGTAAGTAGTTTTGGGTTTCTTAGTGCAACAAAATGTGTATGTAAGGCTTTTTGCTTGATAGAGAAGTGGGATTTGTGCAGTGACTTAGTTTTGGGAAGGAGGATCTGGCGCTCAGTGCACAGATCTCCTATCCTCTATGAAGTTGGGCTCTGTGGATTAGTGCACAGGATCGTATGAATGTAAGAGATTCAAAAGAATAATAAAGAAGATGAAGCAGTTGGTGGACGTAGCCCCACACTGGGGTGAACCACATATATCTTGTGTCTCTAATGTGCTTTGTGCTATGTGTGTTGCCATTTATCTGCTTAGTTATTTTTGTTATTATGTATGTTATATAGATCTATGAATGCTTAGTGCTTTATTTATATTGAATGTTCTAGATCTAACTTATGATGCTAAGTACGACGTGTATGTTGTCATTGTTACTGCGTCGATCTGTACTTAGGGTTTGATCTGCGATGTGAATAAGACTAATGGGTTGATGCATGTTGTTCCTAAGTAATCTGTAGAATTTTATAATCACATATTTGTGTCCCAGCTCAGTTACAAACACTTGATTCTTGTAACCCCCCCTGCCTCTACCTCGGGTGATACTTCGCCTGCCCCGCAAGTGTTGCTGAAAGGGCCGGTAGTTAGGGTTTTGTTGGTGCATTGTTGAAGTGTTAAACCCTGGGTCTACCCCTGTGCCAACATAAGTGATTTGACATCATTTCATTATGAAATTAACTTACAATAGTTTGTAGCACGCTTTATCGAGAAAACATGATTTGCAATACAAACTCGTGACTTTTGGAATTTTGATGTGGACAAGGTCTCGTAATGATTTAAAATGACCAATGAGGTATAATTATGACAATTAATGACATTTTTTGGTGTAGAACCCACTCTTAGACTTAGGATGACTAACACTAAGGCATTTTAAAACATGACTAATTTGACTAAGTGACCCTTGAAGACTACTAGTCACCCTTCCAATACAACTGACATGACCAAACTTTGGTGAAAAGGATGACTTGAGAGGATGAATTTCTAGGAGCTAATAGAACCCACTTTCTCAGTGAGACTATTGCGACCCTTACAAGATCATTCCTGATTCAACATCATAAGAGTGGTCCCTACCATCCACAAGATAATAGACTAGTGGAAGTTTAATAAAAAAATTGAGATGGGATTGACTAAAGTATGTTGCAAAAATTGAGACAACTGGGATGAGCATGTTCCAATAGTTATATGGTCTTACAGGACTACCACAAAGTTCTTGAATAGGTATACTCCATTTAAAATGGTATATGATAGTGAAGAAGTAGTGCCAGATGAATTTCTCACCCCAAATCTATTCATTGTGCAAGCTACCAAGATGACTGATGATGAACCCATTGTTGCACAAGTGGAGAAACTGTTGGAACTTGAGGAGGCTAGGTTCTTAGAAGAATTTCATCAGATCGTGGAGAAATCCCAAAAAAAATCCTGGTACGATAACTATATCAAGAAAAAATCATTTTCACAAGGTGACCTCGTCATATTATATGAAAAAAAATATCATAAACATCCAGGAAAGTTATAGATGCATTGGATGGGACCTTTTATCGTTGCAGAAATCTGTGACTTTGGATTTTCCCAATTAGCACACCTGATGGAATTCTTCGACCAAGATGGGTGAATGGAGTATGCCTGAAACCCTACATATCTTATACATAATTGTATTTTCATTATGCTCTTGTTTCCAGGAGTGAGTTAGTAAGTAAGATTTTGATTTTTGTCTCTATTTTCTTGTTGTCAATAAACAATGTTGTGTTTTGTGTTTACATGTCTTAGTGATTCGATGTCATGTCCAAGTAATCCATCCTAGATATTGAATTTGTATTCGTAGAGGTCTCATTCACATCATCTCATACTTAATATTTTCAAAATTTGAATTATATTCCCTTGTGTCATCACATGGGTCGTTAAAAGTCGTTAGTTCCCTTTTATTTACCCTCGCATCCCTACTTGTCATAGTCAAGTTAGCTATTAACAATTGTTCATCCTTTTTTCAATTCACCACCAGCATGCTCGTTACTTTCTTGAGTTGATATGATATCTTGTTACCAACTTTCCTCTTATGCATTTAGTTTCCCAAATCACGTCGTGGATTTTGCTGCTTTTGAGGGATTTAGTCGACGTTAATTCCCACTAGTATCACCATGTAGCATTCAATGCATGGTCATCCTGCCACCCTTTAAATTTTGATTATAAACATGCCTTTGGTCGATGGATCGTTTTCATTGCACTAAATATATACTCAGTCCTAGCGCCCAGAGAGTTATCTATGAACTTGTGTCCATGGCCCCGTCCCCTTGTTCGCTTTATTTACCATCGAAATTATATTAGCATGGTTCACACATTTGGTCAAGGATCTATCCCCAACGTTCCAGCTCCAATCACATTTGTTGTCTCAATTGAATTCGTTGACCCTCGAGTCGAAGTTTTAAATGAGCTCCATGGCAAGGTGGAACACACTCGAATTGTGGACACCAATTTCACTGATGCTACCCAGTACCCATCCATGGTGATTCATACAGTCAAAGATTGCATCACCTTGTTGGATGGTGAGTTCTAGTGGTATTGGAGGTAGTCATTCATGGCCCTGCGCGATAGCATGCTAATGAATTTATGGGACTTATCGATGTTCGCCACCACCAAGGAAGTCACAAAATGTACCAAATTCCTGATCATTTGAGTACAAAATGGAACATTGTGATTGGACAAGGGATAGCCCATATAATTTGAAGACATCCACTAGTTAACAAGCTTGTCCATGACATGTCAAAATGTATCAGAAAACTTCCAAGGGTCTGGGAAGAATGGAAAGAAAAAGGGTACACTCAACCTATATAAATTGTATGGCACTCGTCCAGGAGGTCATGGTGCTTAGATAGATCCCATTAATGATGCAAATTTATGTTGTTCCTTCTACCTCATCACCGACAAGGTGATGAAATTTTTTACGAGGAATGAGTGTACACTTGATGCAATAGCGGTGGTCGAATTCACCAAGAATGGCACACCAATGAACTAGTGCCAATACCTGCTACAAGAGATGTTATATGCCTGTTTTGATGTCCATGAGTGAACCACCTAATTCATCTATGAGTAATTTCTTTTCTCTTTTTTGATGTGGAAATGAAAGCCACCCCAAGGCCGATGACTTGCCCACATTTCTAACCCTCACATTGCCAATTTATTCGATTCTTGGCATGCTCGAAACGTGGTCATCCATGATTTTGAGAATAATTATTCTCTTGCAAAGTGGTACAGTGAGATGATCACCGCAATTCAAAGGCTCAAGATTCCATAGGCGATCCTTAACAAACATGCCCACCACATTTTTTATTTTATGAATCACAACCAAAATTTTATGCGTTCGTTAGGTGTTGCACCAACGTTGTTTCATATGACTCCTTTACCATTATATCTGGATGCAGTGGTGTTTGACAAGGAGGTCAAGGGATGGCCAGGGATCATAAGGGAATAGATTTCGATGGGTATTTCCTACACCATGTTGGCCATTTCATAAAGGTTCACTCCAACAAAGACATCAGGTGTAGGCCCTAGTGTGAGAAAGATAACATGGATGCCCTCTACCTCGAAGGAGGAGATAAAGAAAGAACAAGAGGAAGCGTTATCGAGAATCACTGTTCACATTCCATTTTCATCCATTCCTGATGATTCTCAAATCTCAAGTAAGCAGTTCCAGGAGGTCTTGACTTCTATTTTTCCCCGTAAGAAGTTTTGTACCAAATCCCCCTCCCAACCCAATTTCGACCCTCTCAATACTAAGGCCACCCCCATTTCCTCCATCCCACCTTAATTCCACACCACTCCACTTCCATATTCTACCAATCCCTCTCAATTTCATACCAATCCAACTCGTACGCACCCAACTTTGCACCTCATTCACTTCACCCTCCACATCCCCCATCATCTCTATCCTTGATGACCCTCCTGTGAAGCTCCAATATTCCACTATAGTTGAGGAATCCACCCCTCCATAGAATGGTGGGACCACCACCATCGTGCACATGCCTCTAGTATCCCCATCCCATTGCCATTTTGACACAATTTCAACAGACCCTATTGGTCCATTCCCCTCCACTTCTCCTCAAGTCCCAAAATTTTTAGTCCCCCAGCACATGAATCTCGAGATGGTCTCCCATCCACAACTATAAAAAGGACCTAACACTCATGTTCCAATGGATGAGAACCCTCCACACGACCAACTCGACGACTAGGTCGACACTCAGTCCATGCATAATGATACTTCTGTCAAGGAGAAATTTCCACCTCTTCTATAGGATCTTTAACAACACCGCACTATATTGGAGCTTTGTTTGGAGAAACTATAGGTGATTGAAACACTTCCACCGTATTTCAAAGGCCAGCTTGCACGGATCCTTAGAATGCACTAACCTACACCAGAGGGTGATGGTACCCCGATATTTTTATAACACTCTATTGAAAGTGGTCAACCAATTACTTCGTGACCACCTTTGGGTCCCTCTTATACCAGTGGCAAAATGTCCACCCTATCTAAACCTCAAATCTTGTAGCTAATCAGGGCTTCCACTAACCAAATAGAGCAGAGAATCACCACAGTTGAGTGCAATAATCAAGATCTCACACAACGATAAGAACAATTGTTATACATACTGCAACTATAGTCGTGGAACTTGAGAAAATATTGTGGGTACAAGTTGAGTCTATTGTTGGGGATGTGTTCAACAAATTCATCTAGATAATGCCTACTTTTCATTTGATGGCACCTAAACTACCAGATTGCATTGGCCTAGTTGCACTAGTTGATAGGCTTAGCCTTTTAGCAGATGCATGGACACAACTAGTAGGTGAAATTGAAGATATCCAGAACCAGTTGGGTGTCATCCGACTTAGGGATCAGGAGCAACCAAAAGAAATGTTGGAAAAGATCACCAAGGTGGTTGAAGAGGTTGATAATGTTTTCTCATCTTTGTATAAGTGTTTCAGTGAGTGTAGCCAACTATTTTCAGTTGGTGAATGACTAGGTTGGGTTGTTAGAATGATGCAATAAGCCAGTAGAGGGCCTTACGTCACAGATCAAACAAATGAATCAAGAGGCTCGGGCCATTACAGACCCAATGGATAAAAATTCTAATTTTTCTTATATACAAGATTTTGATGAATGCCTTGACTTATTGTATGACACCAACCAGGATATGAACAAGGAACTCAGGGAGTTCAAATAGTTTTGCAAGAGACCTACGTACAAATCCAACCGCTTGATTTTGTTTTGGACTCTAAATGGAATAAATTTATGGCTACAAAGCCTATAGAGCCCGATGTATCCATGGCATAGGATTTTGTCACAGGAGCTTCCATCCTAGAGATCAAATGGAAAGACAGAGTCAAGAAATATGACAGATTTCAACATCAAGCAGTGTAGATTGTACCTAATTTGGACCCTCTATTTGAGGGAGATCATAGCAAGGAGGTGATAGGTTGACTCGGGATGAGTTGATGTTTATGGTCAGGGCTTGTTGGGCCCTCCATTTTTGAAGAGTGTGAAGTTTTGTAGAATTCATAGAGGTTGCAGAATAGTATATCGCACCAACAGTGGATCCAAGTGGTGGAAAGTTATGTGCTAGCGTGCCAATAGGGAAAATAGTCATGAGCCAGCTAGAAAAAGAAGTGGAAAGAGACAAAAACTTTGAGTGCATCCTAGAAGGAAGCAGAACCAAGAAAGCACAATTACAGAATCAAGAAGCAAAGAAGTTCCACAAAAAATCTATAAAGCATGGAGCTATGTAATAGGTTGTTATTGGTTGTTGGGTTTTTGTTTGGGTTTTGTTTAGTTGTTGCTAATGTTTTTCTATTGTTAAGCATTATCGATTCATTATCCTATTATGTCACTGAGATTTTACCATTCTTGTTTTCTACGATAAGCCATCGTAAACGAGAGTTGGGCATGAACTGCAACTGTGCAGAAGTTTGAGATACTAGATCAGATATCTCATTACTGACTCGATTGTATAAGTCTTGATACGAAGGGAATAACTCCATGCATGATATTTTGTGATATGGTAATACATAATGAATTATTCGAGCACCCAAAATTTTTCATTATGTGGATGAATGCATGGTCTCTTTACAAAACAAAATATGTCTTATTCTATGTAATTGCTAGTTGTGTTACTATTTGAACAATCTTCTCTTATTTATGTGTTTACCTTACTATTGCGCGACACAGATTGTCCAATGCCTTTACTAATTAACACTTATAATTCTATGATATATTTACATTTAAGTATGGTACTATATTATATTGCATTAGAATTGATAGTGTGTCCTCCTTAACTCAATTTACACACAAAATTCTCGGTTGCGCTTCAAGTGAGACCTTCTTCCTTTCTGGAAGGTTGATTATGCCAGCACTACTAGACTACAACAGAGCCTTTGTTGGTAACCTCTAAGAACCCAGGTTTCCAATTTTGTGCCAGCACAATCCTTCCCATGGTTCAGGAACATCTCACCCGTGGTCTCATCCATCATCACCTAGTCCTGATGGTGTTGGCACCCCTAGCCTATCTGAGCAATCGATCACCAGTGGCCAATCACTAGATTCACAGTTTACATTGGATTAGTCCCTAACTAGTGGGGAGCTCATGACTTGGTCCACTCCTTAGATTTTCCATATCATCTAATCCTCCACGAATCATCTTGAGTAAAGGATTTTTGCAATATAGAAAACCAACGATGAGCTCACACAAAAAATGCAACAAATGCATGCAGACATCACTATAGCATCATCTTCCAGAGCGCGTGAGAATGTCTTGTGAGTATAGGATGAATCCACTATTTTGGTTGTGTCAGAGACGTTTTTTTGCGTCTCGACCACCTTCAGACAGGTTTCTCCCAATCTCCCTAAGGGCATCACTCCAATTGCACCTCCGCAATGAATTGACCTCATTATTCATGGTTAGTCACAACTAACAGCAAAGACCAACACCTTGCAAAAAGAGTTGGCTATGATCAAGTTGAAAGAAAAGGAGCATCCCAAAGAGATGATGGAGAAGCTTACCCATGAAGTTGTGGAGGGAAATCTGGTCATGTCCTCTCTTCATGACCATGCTAATAATGTCGTCGGCTCTTTGACATGGTTAATGATTGGTTTGGATTACTAGAATGACACAATAAACCAATTGAAGAATTGCATGCACAAATCAACAGGATGCACATGGAAGAATGATCCCTTACTGACCCTATTGAGAAGGAATACAAGTTTTCATAGATCTAGATCGAATATGAATCACTAGATGCAATGGATGAATCTGCAAGGGCTGTTAAGAATGAGCTTCGAAATTTATCACCTACAGTGCAAATCGAATATGTCAAGATGAAACAACTCAATTCCATTTCCAACACAGAATGGACTACTTTGTTGGAAACTAATCCATAGGAGCCAGATATGACTGTCGCTCAAGAGTTTCTTGTGGGAGCCTTAATTTTGGCAAGGAAATGGTAGGACTGTGTGGAGCACTATGATAGTTTCCACCGCAGGCCCTCATCAGTGTACCTGAGTTGGACCCTCCCTTTGAGGGAGACCACAGTAGAGAAGTAAAATTTTGACTCTAGATGAGTCAAAGATTGTGGTCGGGGCCTATTAAGCCCTCTATTTTTTAGGGATCCCTATTTTTGTATAAATACCAAAGTTTTGCAGGAAATCATAACATGGCAATGAAATATCAGAAGCGATGGAAAATAGTTAGATGAGTAAAAATCCAACTAATAGTGAAAATAAAACTAAGAACAGTGAAAAATCAGCATGCGCCAGCTAGACGAGTAGCGAAAAATCCAAAGAGCTAGAGTGCATGCAAGGAAAAAGCAGAATCAAGAAGCCAAGAAGTGGCCAAGGAAACAATATATAAATATGAAGTTATGTAATGGGAATGGGTTACTCTCTTATGTTTTAGTTTTGTCGTTGTTAATAATATTATTATTATTATTGAGTCTATCTAGTAAAATCTACGATAAAAGGGTTTTGAATGGAACTATGCTCGTGCAGAGGCTTAAGAGTT
This sequence comes from Picea mariana, assembly GCA_032191745.1. Classification (NCBI taxonomy): domain Eukaryota; kingdom Viridiplantae; phylum Streptophyta; class Pinopsida; order Pinales; family Pinaceae; genus Picea; species Picea mariana. The sequence continues at coordinate 14,729 of JASDQU010370752.1, read as the reverse complement.
TGTATCGGGTATATGGGGATATATTGTACTGCATAATCTATTGTATGATATTTTTACTTGTTTTAACTCCAATATGAGGTGATGATAATATAGAAGAAGGTTATTTGGGATTTAATTTTTTTTTATAATGTTCATGAATCCATAGTTTCTCTATTGCATGATTTCTTTTGTTATGTATACTTAGCAATTACTCATTGTTTGTGTATGTTGTGTTGCATATTGATGAATTGAAATGTATATGGTCATGTTGAACATAATGTTGCATCCTCTTTAACTCCCTTCACCACTTAATTCTTGGTTGCGCTTCGGGTGAGACCTCCTTCCCTTGCGGAAGGTTGAATATGCCAATGCTACTAGACTATAATGGTACCTTTGTTGGTAAAATCTGAGAACCCTAATCTCAATCTTGTGATAACACTAAGAATAATGTAACAACCACCCATGTTGGTAGAAAACATATGATATTTCAAGTGGTATTGACCAATTTATAGGTGCATATTTTCACAACGCCCACTACATTTCATGGATCCGTCATTTGCAATCATGATTTGAAAATTGTTCACAACACGGATGTAGAAATTTATTTCCTAGGAAATGTGATTATGAATAAAATTATGGGTTCTTCCACTGTCAATGAGGATGATGACCTTCCTATGCTTAATGAAGTCAATGAGCTTGAGGTTTTTGGGAGTAGAGAAGCCAGTAAGGGCATGCATTGAAATCAGTGGTTCAACTTATAGTGGATTATAGGGTGGATTATGAGCATCGGTTGGGGGTAGGTATTCCATTTTGGAAACTCCAGCCTCCTCATCAACAAAATCCTCATAAATGGCCATAAATTTTTTTATTTTCCTTACACTTGTGCCTCAAAAAATATGTTTCATCAAAATTATAACAAATACCCTTGAAGGGTAGGATTGGTTGGTTGGTTGTGAGGAATAAAGGAGGGTTTTTTATTCTGGGTAGAGACAATATGTTGGGTTTCTTGGCCTGTTGAGTAGCTTCCAACCAATTTTGAGGGTGAGCCATTAGGACCTAGGTGTGGATTTCATCCTTGAGGCCACTAATAAATATTTCCATCAAGACGACATATGACATGCCCTCTGTTCAGAAATCTAAGTGCTCAAAGGTAGATATAAAGTCTTTCATTTTGATAGATTGTTTCAACTTGGTCAAATGACCTAGATAGTGGGTGTCAGTTTCAAAGCATTCATAAATCTCTACAACAAAATGTGTCCTAGAAACATACCCTTGACATTGTTTTCTATTCCATTTTTACCATTTCCAGTGTTCAGGATCCAAAAAGAGGACACCATAACGAAGCTTGGACAAATAATCTTTATTTCCATGGAAGAATAAATAATGTTCCATTTGGGTGACCCAGCCTATGGGATCTAAGCCATCAAATTTTTTCACCTCAACTCTTGGAAGACAGGGGTCACGATGAAGGGAGTTGGAATGAAAGGCCATATTATGGGAAGATTGCTCACCTTCATAGTGTGAAGTTTGTTCAGAGGAGGGAGATCCATGGGACTATTTTAACACTTGGTTGAGTGCAGTTTTGATGGAGGAAAATTCACCCTTAACTTCTTTCAATTCACCCGTAACTTTGGCCTCAAAGGTTTCCAATTTGGAACTTGTGGAAGAAATTCCAAAAGTCACTCTCTGGATGTTCTTTGTGTGTTGTTTGGATTCAGCTTGCAGGTGAAGGAGTTCTCAGTTGCAGGTGTTAGGGACAGGAAGTGGTTCCAAGGAAAAAATACAAAGAAATGATATATATGATGGTGATCAGGGTGAAAAGAGGAATGCAATGGGATAGGTGTCAAATAAGGGTGTTGGGCAGTGTGGGGCCCATGGAAAAAAAGATTAAAAATGATAGGTACCATGACGATCAGGACGAATAAAGGAATCCAAGGGAATAGGTCTTGAATAAGGGTTTCAGTAGGATCACTATACTCGTTTTTGTTTTACTTATGCAGAGTTATACTCCAGCATGAATATTGTAGTAACAAATGGACCAAATTGTTAACAGGAGAAATTATATAGGAATTTTGCAACCAAAATGGAGGAAAGGTTATGTTTCTTTCCTCAGGGTTAGGGTTTATAGGGTTCCTGCAGACAAGGGTTTACCCTACGCTATAGCTCTTTGATATATGTGTGGGGTCAAATAGTAGTACTTGTCCCAATATATTAGGGCACCAACTAAGGAGGATGGATCATACCCTTAGTCTTACTACTTGATTACCCAGGTACTAAAGAGTATCTTCCCAAGTGTTGTTTTAGGTGTCACTATAGCAGTCAGGTGACTGATCGAATGATCTAAAGCTAGTTTTAGGAGACCTAGGGGACTCGTGATATACCTTCTGGTATGTGGAAGTGATGGCCATGTACATATTATGTCTAATGTTGTACTACTTGAGGGGTACCAACAGGGGTTAAAAAGGTTTCCAATAAGGTGAAACATTTGTTTCTAGGAAACCCCGTGAAACCATCTATATTTTCTATGTGTAGTCTTCCCCACCATATTTTTACCCGCTAAGAGACATAGATTTATACTTTAAAGACACCGACAGTACACGTCTCTACCCTGGAAAAAAATTCCCACAATTTCCATAGAGGAAAGTGCTTTGATACCACTTGTTAGGTACCATATCTATTATATTAAGAAGAACACATAAATACTACATACAATACCAGCATAACAATAAAATGTAGAGAACCACAACCAAAAATAATACATTTATTGATAGGAAGCAATGTTCACTTGCCTCTTCAAGGGGAAAACCTCCAGTAGAGCAACACTCTATTCCAATAATTATGAAGAAAAATATTTCTCATGCCTCCTACTCTTATTTATACTAATTCTATCTTCTAAAGAACATTCTATAAGAAGATCTTTCTAGAATAGGAAGCTTCTATTAGGTCTTCTTACATTGACTTGTTCGCATTTATTAAATGGGCCTTATTAACTAATATCAGCCTTTATTACATGGAAAATATATTATTCTACCTATCTAAGGGGTCAGGGAGGTTAGGTCCCTAACATAATATATGACACTCATTTATGCCAAGATCTCAAAAGGTCCACAAAATATAAGTGATAACTTATTTCATTTTTCCAAGAACAACAAACTTATTTTTGGATTAACTCTAAGAAACACCTTTTCTCTAGCTTTAGAATTTCATATTGATATTTTATTGTCTACATAATTTGTTTTTGGGTTTCAAGTGGTCTTTATATTCTATTGAAATTTCTTCACTATATTTTCCATTTATTTTAAAGTATCCTACTCTTGATTCAGTTACAATTATAGGTTATCCCAACTCACATGAGAGTTTCACTTTCATCCATATAGAGATTCAAATAGACTTTTCTTGATAGAGAAACTATATCCATTATTGTTGGCAAACTCCACTAAAGGTAGGTAGTATTCCTAGCTTCTTCATTGATAAATCAAATACATCCTAAGAATGTCTTCTAAACTTTGATTAACTCTTTTTGTCTATCTTTCTATCTCTAGATGGTAGACTCTGTTAAAAATTAACTATGTGTGTAATTCATGGGGCACACTTTGCCAAAAATTGGAAGTAAACTTGGAGTAATGATCTATTACATTCACCTTTGGTACAACATCCATTCTTACTACTTCTTGGATGAAAATGTGGGATACATCACATTCCCGATGAGTAGTCTTTATTGGAATTAAGTGAGTTATATTTTTCAATTGGTTGATTACTACTAGTAACGAGTCATTACCTATGTATATGGTATACTTACATGATTCAATTTTTCATTTGGATGTTGATATTCCACTTTAATTTACTAGCATTTTAGACACTGAGATACATATGTGGTAGTATATTATTTCAAACTTGAACAATACAATTTCTTCATACTTTCATATAGATTTTGATACCCTACATGTCTGAATTAAGGTGCATCATGTGCTTCATGAAATATTGGTCTTATCAAATCCCTATGATATAAGACATAGATTATTCCCCTCCAAAGTAATACCCCATCTTCAACTATATGATCATCATTGTACTTTCTAACTTCTTTTTTTATATAGTGTTTTATTTCTAATAGTGCTTGGCATAATTCTTGACAACATTTATCTTCCTTGTACTACATCTAGATTACTAATCTTAAGTCTAGATAATCTTGATTCATTTTACCTATATGTTGTTTGTATCTCAAGGAATCCACTACCAAATTCTTCTTTCCTTTTATATGTAGTAATTCATAGTAATAGTCACTCAAAAATTCCACAAAACATCACTATATAGCATTCAATTGAGGTTGATTTTGCAATCACTTAAAACTCTCATGATCTATTCATATTTGAAATTTTTTACTAGCTAGAAAATGCCACCATGCTTTTAAAGAATGCACTTTGGAGGAGTTCCAAATCATGATTTGGGTACTTTTTTTCATGGGTATTTGACTTTCTTGATTCATGTCTTACTAATTTTCCATATTGTTGGAATTATTGATTGTGTCTTTCCATTGATGGAAACAAGAGTCAAACATGTACAATAATCATAGAAAAAGGAAGATCACCTTAGGGCAGAGGAATATCACCTTGTGGCAGAAGAAAATTGTGATCATTGTTGATCATGATAGGATCAAGAGTGATCCTATGTTCCTAAAGCTCATGAGAGGTAACATGCAAAGAATCCATGTATAGAAGGAGTAATGAAGAAAAAGGAATTAAGAACTCGGTAGGGTTAGCGACTGAATATTAGTGCATAAAAGAATGCACAAACAATTATTGAAAGATCAAGAGAAATAGTGATGAACATGTCAGAAAAAAGAGCATTGAAACCCTTCAAGAATTGTAAGGAAACTTTGTTACAGTCGGAAAATATGTCAATCCTAAAATTGAGGTGAAGTCAAAGGTTGGGAAGGATTAAATATCAACAATAATATATGGATTAGTAGCATTATGGACAGTTGGATCAAGCTAGAATCATACATTGAGAGGGATTAAATAAGAATGCTCAGATTTCGGGGAGGAGCTTCGGGTAAGCTATCAATTGTTCGATCAAGTGGAACTTCAGAGCTTCGACACTTCACCACTTCGGTGATTACTGGAGACAAGGAAGAATCCATGAAGTCATGAAGTCATGAAATAACGCCAACCATTGATCAGGAAGGAGCTTCGGATGAGTTCTCAACCATTAGATCAAGCAGTGGGAAGGAATTTTGTGTTTCGACACATTGACAATTCATGATTATTAGATCGAAGTTTTAAAAGTTTCATATTCCTGAAGCAACGACAACCGTCAGATCAATAAGGAACTTCATATGAATCTATGACCATTAGATCCAGGAGGAAGACATGTGACACATCAGTAGTTCCACGTCAGCATGACCATGTCAGCAATAAATGACATGTGTCCCAATCAAATGGTGACAAGTGTCAAGGTTAATTTGGTACATAAGGTCTATAAAAGTCATGAATTAGGGTGACATGTGGCACACATACTATGGAGGTTACATTGGCATGCCTCGTCACTCCAGGATTACAACCTTTGGGGATGTCCAGCTTCTCCTACCAACAAAAATGCTTGAAGCACCGAAGGCCGAAGTTGCGAACTAATGTTGGTTGTTGATCTAATATCCTCTAGGATCACTCATGACCATTAGCTCAAGTGTAGTTGAAGGATAGAGTAAGTGTGAATCATGAAGTAACGTTAATCGTTGATCTACTTCAGGATAATTCTTGGTCGTTGATCAATCACAGTGGAAGAATAAAGTAAGCATGAGGTGTTAACTGACAGCAAGAGGTCACCATAGTTTTATGACTTATTTGGTAGGTAAACCTCTGGAGGAATTGAAATACTTTAGAGTTCTAGTAACCCAGAGTCTTGGAGTCATGAATCTCTAAAGTTCCAGAGTAGATGACAACCGTCCACCTTAATTGAATATTAATTCAGAGTCGTCGATCATCTAAAATCCAAAGTTCAATGAATGCGCAAGGATCAGACCAGACCGTCAATATGAGAACTTCAGAGTAATTATATCCATTGGATTATATAGTATGAAATGTAACCACTCTGGAAGGTAGCAAATCCGGAAGAATAAAAGGATTGCAAAGGCCAAAATCCTAAAGGCCGAAGTACTGAAGAACATGGTTCCAGCACTGTTCATGTGATAAGGTAAAGAAGATAATAAGAAGCGTAAATGGGCTAGAAGTAAATAATCCCCTACACATTTCAATACGGTCTCATGTATAAGAATAAGGG
>JASDQU010370751.1:36566-55116 GCA_032191745.1 Picea mariana | reverse complement strand
TTTTCCTCCTCACAACACCGTTCTGTTGTGGTGTATATGGCACTGTGTGTTGTAGTTGTATACCTGCATCAATACAAAGTTGCTGCACATATTTGTTGACATACTCCCCCCCATTATTAGTATGGAGTATATTAATCTTACACCCAGACTCATTCTCAGTAAGTGCTTTAAATTCTATAAGGCATTCAAATACTTCTGATTTTAATTTCAAAAAAAAATACCCAAGTAAAGCGAGAGAAATCATCTATGAAGGTGAGTACATATCGAGCCTTACTGATTGAAGGATATGAGAATTGGCCCATAATGTCACTGTGAATCATCCCAAGAGTTTAATAAGCTCTCTATGCCTTCCCTTTGTCAAATTTTTTATCTGGATGCTTGCCAAGAATGCATCCTTGACATACACCGCTTGTGAATTTAATAGTTGGCAATCCTTCTACCATGTTTTCCTTGTTTATTTGATGCAAGTAATATTTCATGCCATAACCTGCTGATATCATTAGATTGTGATAGAAATACAGTGCTAATATATTTAGGAACAAAGTGGGAGAAGAAATACAAACGAAAACCGTGATCTGCAATTCCATGTGCAAGCTGTGAGCCTGTGGAAATGTCAGTAATCACTGCGGAGTCCAAAGTGAACTCCACCTTCCTTCCAGAACTGGAGTGAGTGATATGATATATCGAGAGAATATTTGTGGACAGGGAGGGAACATGAAGCACATTTGTGAAGAATCCCCCTTCAATATCAACAACTCCTTCTCTGCACACCTTTGCGGGTGTGGCATCTCCCAAGTAAATTGGGGATCTGGTGCTTTCTTCGATGGAGGAAAATTAATCTTTTGATGTAGACATATGGTTCGATGCACCTGAATCAAGGAGCCAATATGATGGAGTGGATGTGATAGCCATTATAGCATGACTATCTTGTGCTTTCCCTCCTGTTCTGTTATCATCTTTCTTCTTTGCATTTTTTGGCACCGTGAGATTGTGCTGCTGCAATTGCTTAGCCATCTCATCGATAGTCTTCCTCATGCAATTTTCTTCGTGATGAAAACCTTTGGAACAGTAGCTGCAAAGTGTTCTTTCATTCTTATTCTTACCCTTATGCTCAGAAGAGTTATCTGAAGATTGTGTGGATCTCTCCTTCTTTGATTTAGGAAATTTACCCGTTCCTTTTTTCTTGTCTTTTCCACTGCTCTTTGGAGCATTAGTAGCCGCAAGTGCTTGGTTCTTAGAACGATTTATGGCACCCATTTGGACTAACTTATTTTTCTCTTGAGTCAATGCTGCAATGAAATCATTCAATGGAGGCATTTTCCATTTTTCTTGAGTCAATTTAGATGCTTGAAAAGACGACACAAAGATGGAATATTCAGGGCCTAGTTTCAAGAGAATTGAAAGGATGAGTTGTTCTTCCTCTTTCGTGACTCCACATGAATTAAGTTCAATGAGGAGGGATTTGAACTTGGTGAAGAATTATTTCAGGTTGCTGAAATGAATTGGACTTAGGGATATGAGTTCATTCTCCAGTTGATGCACTCTCATTGCATCCTGCTTGCTGAATAGTCCTTCCAATGTGGTCCAGACCACATCGGGAGTAGTGGCTCCACTAAAATGAAAGAGGAGATCTTTGGAAATTGATAGGAATATCAGCCCAATTGATTCATCTAATTTATTGAAATACTTTATCTTCTTCGCTGCAACAGTCGGTTCTTTCTTCGTTCCCATTATTACCTAGTAGAGCCCTTTGCTTAGGAGGAGCAGAGAGATCTTTGTCTTCCATTCGAAGTAATTGAAAGGATTTAGAATGAGTTTTGTGGGATGAGAGAGATGATCAATTTTTTCTTGTTGCACCTCCTGATGATCTATACCTGCAAATAAAACCGTGTACAATCCACTAGATTCAATCTAGCTCTGATACCATGTAGAATTCCTGCAGAAACCCCGATAGATCTAGAATTCTAGTTAAATTGAACACACGCAATTTGTTGATATTCAAGAGATGAGAGAAAGTTTTTTCTCCATAAATCAGAGAATTATATTAATAAAAAATGAATATACATGAGCAACCATCCTCAAAAAGAAGAGAGGAGTTGAATATATAGAATTTCCAACATAGAAATTCTAGTAAAAAAAAGATAGAAATAGCTAAAATAGGTGTCATAAGCTAAGGGAGACCACATAGTTCGACCTAGAACACTAAAGATACATGTCACACACTCATTAATTTCCACAAGAGTTAAGTGTTGCGCATTAGCTCACTTAAGCTCACTTAACTGACCAGAGAAGCAATTCCAACTCACTTAACTGACCCGAAATAGTAGTTACTAATAATAGTAACGGTAAAAATAATTAATTAAGGAATAAATATCTCACTCAAAGAGGAGGTGTGCATTCCCCAATAATAGATTTTTTTTTCATGGGGGAGTTGGAATAAATCATGAATAAATCAAGAAAATCAAGAACCGAGAGTTGAGTCTTGATCTAAAATTAGCAGTTTTCCCTAAAATCTAGGGATGAGGCACCCTTCTTCTCTATGTGGCCAAATTAGGTGAAATAAAGTGTAAATGAATGTATTAAACAAGATATAGGAGTCTAAGCTAGGTATAAACTAATGTAACTTAGGGATATGCTCCAACACCATTTTCTTAAGTTCAAAGCATTGGTTGAAAAACAAATTGGTTTCAGGATTCTCACCCTAAGAAAATATACTGGGGGAGAAGACAGGTCAAATGAATTCTTGAATTATTTCATTAATAATGGTATAAAGTGAGAGTTTACCAATTTCTAATCTCCTCAACAGAATGGAGTGGTGAAGAGGAAAAACAGAACCATAGTTGAGATGTCTAGGAGCATGTTAAAGGCTAAGTCACTTGGTAATGAATTTTGGGATGAAGCAATACACACACCAATATACATTCTTAATAGATGTCCTACAAAGTGAGTGTTGAATTTGAATCCCAAAGAAGCATGGCCATCATATAAACTAAGTGTTGCACCTATGAATGTTTTTGGTTGCATTGCATATGCACATGTTCCGAAGGAAAATAGAAGAAAATTGGATGATAAAAGTGTGAAGTGTATTTTCATTGGTTAAAGTATTGAAACAAGAAGTTACAGGTTGTTTGATCATCAAGAAAATAAAGTAATAATAAGAAGAGATTTTGTATTTGATGAGCAGGGAATTTATCAGTCACAACTTGTACAATTGAAATTAAAAGAAGATACATTTATTATTAATGGTGAATCACATTCCAAGTCAGTAAAGGAAGATGAAGTTAAGAAGAAACCTAAGTGGTTTGAAAGAAGTCATTCTGAAATCAATATGTTAGATAGAAATTTTGAAAGAAGGATTACTATATCCAAAAGTAATCTTGTGAATTATGCACTTATGACACAGGTAATGATGATGGATGAACCACAAAATTATGCAAAACCATCAAGAAAGAAAGAATGGAATGAAGCTATGGAAGCAAAGTTGAATTCTTTGGTGAGAATTGATCCATGGGATTTGGTGAACTTACCAAAAGGTAAATAGGTGATTGGTACTAAATGGGTTTATAAAACCAAGTATAAATTAGATGGCACAATTGATAAGTATAAGGCTCATTTAGTTGCAAAAGGTTATGCATAGAGAGAAGGCATTTATTATACTGAGACATTTTCCCTAGTGGAAAATATGGATACAATCAGGATGGTTCTTGCATTAGCTGCTCAATATATATGGACAATTTTTCAAATGGATGTTAAGTCAACTTTCTTGAATGTTTATGTGGATGAATAAATTTATGTCGAGCAGCCTAAAGGTTTTGAATTTCTAGGTAAACAAGATAAAGTTTAAAGGTTGAAGTAGGATTTATATGGTCTTAAACAGGCACCAAGAGCTTGGTATTCAAGAATTAATAAATACTTCCAGGATCATGGCTTAATCAAAAGTTTATCTGGGCCCAATCTTTATATTCTTCAGTCAGGTCATGATATTTTGATTGTTCCACTTTATGTTGATGATTTGATCTACACAGGGATCAATGATGAGTTATTTCAAAAGTTTAAGTCACACATGATTGTTGAGTTTGAGATGGCAGATCTTGGAGAGTTATATTATTTCTTGCGAATTGAAGTTTGGAAGAAAGAAGATGGTATTTTGATGTCACAGGGAAAGTATACTTTGGATATTTTGAGGAAGTTTAGAATGATGAGTTGCAAGCTAGCAACAACTCCTTTGGAAGTTAGGTCAAAGTTATACGAACATGATGACTCCAAATCAGTTGATATTACTTTGTATTGTCAATTGGTTGGAAGTTTGATCTACTTAAATACAATTCAACTAGATATATCTTTTACAGTTAGTATGGTATCTAAATTCATGTCAAACCCAAAGGAAATACATTGGAAATAAGATAAGAGGATTTTGAGATATATATGTGGTACAATTGGTTATAGTTTGATATACAGATCTACAAAATATTTCAGGTTTATTCATTATACAGATTCAGATTGGACAGGTTGTATGGATGACAAGAAATCAACTTCAGGATATTTATTCAACATGGGTTCAACAATAGTTGCTTGGAGCACTAAAAAGGAACTTACAATTTCTCTCTCCATAGGAGAAGCAGAGTATAAAGAAGTAGTGACAACATCATGTGAAGCAGTTTGGTTGAAAATAATTTTGGAGGATCTTCATGAGAAACAGGAACAACCTATTCCATCAATATGTGATAATCAAAGTTCTATTCAGATGACCAACAATCCAATGTGTAATAATAAGACTAAGCATATTGATATCCAGTATCATTTTGTTTGAGATTTGGTTCAACAAGGTGTTGTCGAGATTAGTTATTACAGACCATAAGAGCAAGTAGCTGATATTTTCACCATAGAGCTATCAAAGGAAAAGTTTTGCAAATTCAGAGATGATCTTGGAATATTTTCAAATGATCATTATGGAGGAGAAATGTTGGAATAATGATTCATTTATCATATTCTAGATGTAGTTTTTTTTATTATTATTGTTATTTGTTATGTCTAGAAAGTATACTTAAGGTGAGGAAATATATTTGAGAGATTCATGGAGTGATTATTGGAGAGATTGTTGAGATATTGTAGGAGAAGATGATTTCACGTAACATCTTCTCTCATTGTATAAATTCATTCTTTGGTAATGAGAAAGGTTGAGATGAGTGTTCATTGTTATTGTATTATTTACTCCATTATATGCTGGTGTATTTATTCAAAAACCATCTAGAAAAGTGAGCCCTAGCCTAGGGAACTCTTTGGAACCTTGAGTGCACCTTTTCAGTGGTCAGAGACTCTGGAAAGTCAAACCCTATTTTTGAATAGTACCAGAAAAAAAAAAGTACCAAGAAACTATAACCAATACCAAAAGTACCATTCCAAAATTCCGTTGGTCCAGTTTGAAGGGGAAAATTTTGGATTTTTTGTAATCTAACCACACCAGGATACTCGCCTCAACCAAGCACACCTCCTGGTAAGTTAGAAATTAAACTCTAATCATTTTAAATTTTTGGTCATTTTCCTAGCTCGAGGTAAAGATGTTTGCAAGCACTAAGCTTGTTGACAAGATAGAAGGTGTGGAAAACTTCCATGCCTAGAAGTATATGATTGCACTCATTTTTGAAGATAATGACCTAGCAAGATTCATTAAAGAAGATATACTAGAACCTACCAATGTTGCATCTAAAGGAAAACACCAAAAGGACACAGTTAGGGACAAAATTATCATTGCATATTCTATTAAATATCACTGTATTCCTCAAGTGGCCTCAAATAAGACTCCAAAATAAATGTTTGATTCCCTAACTAGAATTTATGAATAAAAGAACATCACCCAAAAGATGAATATGAGAACTCAACTCAAAAGTACAAGGATGCATAAATGAGAAACATTTCAAGAGTATTTGTCTAGAATATCACAATTCATGGAACATATAGAAGAAATTTTTGATACTCTATATGAATAATAATTCATAATGATATCCCTTAATGGTATCACAATACCTTGGTATGCATTCATCCAAACTATTTGTGCTAGAAAGGAGAAACTACACTTTGACAGTCTTTGGGAAGAATGTGTTCAAGAAGAAGCAAGAGTGGCTAACCGAGAAGCAATACTATCAAGATATGAAGATCAAGCCCTAGATTCTCATACTAAAGGAGGAAGTAATAGGTATTACTTCCGTAAATAAACTCATCAACATAAGGAGTCTCACCCCCCAAACAAATTCATACATAAAGAATCTCACCCTCCAAGGAGATTACAAAAGTTTCAGAAAGGTCAAAGAAGAGAAAAAGATTTATCATCCTACCAATGTTACCATTATGAAAAGATGGGACATATTGCTAAGAGTTTTCCATCTAGAAGAGAAGAATATTATAAGAGAAACAAGAGGAACCATTGCCACACAATTGAAGATGAAGAGCCACCCACAAAGATGATAAAAGAACAGACTGAAGACTATATCTTAATCTCTTCCCTCTCAGGATCAGTTTCACCTAGTGAGGAGACTTGGCTCATAGATAGTGGTGCTTCCAAGCACATGACAGGTCAAAGAGACATTCTCTCTTGCCTTACAGAAAAGAACCTTCCCTGAAAAGTTACACTTGGAGATGATTATCAATATCCTATCAAAGGAGTAGGAGAATCAAATTACAAACTTGATTCATGAACCCCAATGAAGATGAAGGATGTATTATATGTACTAGGTTTGAAAAAGAACTTACTTTATATCTCATATTTAGGTAAGAAAGGCTTCAGAGTTGCTTTCATAGATGGATAATTTCTTATGTGGCCCAAAGGAAAAACCATGGAAGAATCAATTGTTATTGGAAAAGAAGAAGGTGGCTTGTATAAGCTAAAAGCTCACTCAGAAGAAACCTTGACTCATTCCATTGAGAATCCATGTGATATTTAGCATAAAATATGATCTCATATTAAATACAATTCATTACCATCTGTAATCAAGGAAGTCACAGGTCTACCATAATTCAAGTTTGACCATGAAAGCATGTGCAATGGATGTGCACAAGGAAAGAACATCAAGAAAACTTTCCCGAAGAGAGACAACAAAGTAGGAGTCCTAGAGCTCATTAAATCAATTGTATGTGTCCCAATTCCATCAACCTCCATTAGTGGGTATCTATACTATGTGTCTTTTATTGATGACTATTCTTGCAAAACATGGGTTTATTTTTTGAAACCAAAAGATGAAGTGTTCGATAAATTCAAGGAATTAAAATCCTTTATAGAGAATCTCTCTAAAAGAAAGATCAAGATACTCAGGTCAGATAATGGAGGAGAATACACCTCAAAAGAGTTTGTAAACTTTTGTAAATATTTTTGGATCAAGAGGGAGCTCACCACACCCTACTATCCTCAACAAAATGGTGTAGYAKAAAGAAAGAACAAGACTATAATGGAAGAAGTGAAGACCATGATCCATGATCAAGATATTCCAATTCACTTATGGGAAGAAGCATCAAGAACAACAGTGTATGTACATAACATATTATCCCATACTTCACTTGGGTTCAAGATCCCTGAAGAGATGTTCTCCGGAAAGAATCCAGAATTAAGCCATCTCAAAATATTTGGTTGTCCCATATATGTACATGTTCCAAAAGAAAAGAGAACCAATATGGATCGTTCAGGAAAGAAGGGAATATTTGTTGGATACTATGAGGTCTCTAAGGCCTTCATAATATACATACCAGGTTTCCTTCTTAATATACATACCAGGTTACCATCATATTGAGATCAACAAATATGTAACCTTTGATGAAGATGCAACACTCAAGAAATCAATAATACGCCATATTGAAGAAGTATATGAACAAGAACCTGTGGCTCCTAGAGTTGCAGAACCAGTGAGGGAAGTCATAAATTCCCCTGAAGAGGATATTATAGAAGATAATGACATAATAGAATCTCAAGAACCTCCCCATATGACAATCTCCCAAAAGAGAAAGCCATCCTGGGAAAGGGAACTTATTGAATATGGAGAGAAGTATGGTTCCCCCGAAGGAACCATGAGACAAGTCAAGAAACCGAAGCCATTCTCCAGTTATATGGCTCTGATGTGTGATCTCTTAGAGAAGGAGACTACTTTCTTTGAAGAAGCCATTCAGAATAAAGAATGGGAAGATGCCATGATAGAATAATACCAATCCATTATAAAGAATGATGTATGGTAAATAGTTCCCAGATTGAAGAGAAAGGATGTGGTATCTTCCAAATGGTTATATAAGATAAAACATGCTGCTAATGGAAGTATTGAGAAATATAAAGAAAGGTTTGTCGCTCGTGGCTTTTCTCAAAAGGAAGGAATTGACTATGAGGAGATTTTTTCTCCTGTATCCATATACACTTCAATCAAAACCATCATATCCCTTGCAACTAAGATGAAATGGAAGTTACACCAGGTGGACATGAAAACACATTACTTAAATGGTGTCATAGAAGACGAAGTGTATATAGAAAAAATTGAAGGGTTTGAAGTTGAAGACATAAAGACTCATGTATGCAGATTGAAGAAGGCTATGTATGTATTGAAACAAGCTCCTAGATCTTGGTATGAAAGAATTGACAATTTCCTGGCGAGCTTGGCCTTTACCAAGAGTAAAGAAGATTATAAACTTTACTTGAAGGTTTTGAATGATGATCCTATTATATTTTTGTTGTATGTGGATGAATTATTTCTAATAGGAGAAGAAAATCTCATCACCAAGTGTAAGAAGAAGCTTGTTGCTGAATTTGAGATGAAAGATCTTGGCTCAATGCACTATTTCTTAGGTCTTGAGGTCTGGAATATCCAATAGAAGATCTTCCTTAACCAAGGGAAGTATGCAGTTGAAATATTGAAGAGGTTTTATATGTTGGAGTGCAAATCCATGAATACACCCATGGAAACAAAGTTGAAGCTCCTAGTTGAAACTTAGTTAGAATTGATTGATGTTATGTTGTATAGACAGATCATTGGATCGTTGATGTATCTGACGAACACCACACCAGATATATGTTTTGTTGTGAACACCTTGAGTCAATTTCTGGTAGATCCCAGACATGTTCACTTGGTTTTGGAAAAACATGTGATGAGGTACCTTAAAGGTACATTAGATTTTGGTCTCATTTATAATGGAGATCATGAACTTAGACTGATTGGTTATACCGATTGAGATTGGGTTGGAAGTATCTCTGACAGAAAGAGAACTTCATGATGTTGTTTCATTCTGGGGTCAGCCATTATCTCATGGTAGAGTAGGAGGCAATCAAGTATTGCTCTCAGCACAACGAAAGAAAAATACATCGCTGGATGTAATGCCAATTGCGAAGCCATATGGATTTGGATGTTTTTGATAAGTCTGTTTGATCTGGATATGGAAGCAACCGTGATTCTATGTGATAACAAAAGTTTCATAAAGATGACAGAGAACCATGTGTTCCATGACAAGTCAAAACACATAGAAATCTGATATCATTACATCTTTTATATGGTGCAGAGAGGAGCCATAAAGCTCCAGTATGTTAGCATGGATGAACAAGTTCTAGATGTGTTGACCAAGCCTCTATCTTGTGCAAAGTTTGAGAACTTTTGAGATAATCTTGGTGTATTCTGAAAGAGCCTCCCTTGAAAAGGGGAGTAGTGGTCATTCCAACCTTGTCCTAAATATATCCAGCTTCATGCTGATGTTGTTGTGATGTCAGCTTTGTGCTGAAGATTTCCAGCTTCGTGTTGATGTTGTTGTGATGCTAGCCTCGTGCTGAAGATTTTCAACTTCATGCTAATGTTGTTGTGATGTTAGCCTCATGCTAAATATTTCTAGCTATGTGCTAAATATTTCCATCTTCGCGTTGATGTTCTTGAGATGGCAACTTCAAATTGATGATTTCCATCTTTGTGTTGATGTTGTTGAGATTCCAACTTCATGCTAAAAATTTCTAGCATAGTGTTGATGTTGATGATGCTCCAGCCTTCGTGTTATGATGTTGATGTTGATGATTCTCCAGCCTTCATGCTGTGATGTTGTTGTTGTTGATTTTGTATCAGGCTTGTGTTGTTATTGATGATGATGATGTATTAGTGTTATAATAATCCATGTTGATGCAGATGATCATGATGCCATTCCAACTCCCTGTTGTGGATGATTATATTTATAATAAATAAATAAAACTTTCGATGATTTATAGATATTCCAGTCAATGTTCTATATGTTTTTGATGTTGCTTCCCTCTCTCTCTCCTGATGATGTTATAGAATATCCTTCTTGTTAAGGGGGAGTGTTTAAATATTGTAACTGCAAAGAGTATTCCATTTATTATTGTGTTATTATTCATTAGATCAATCCGCAAATAGATCAATCCCATTTTGTGGATTGATCATGTCAGGCATTGTAATTGACCAAATCCCCTTTTATGGATTGGTCAAACCCTAAATATAATATGCAAATTGAGAAGTCGACCCCCATTATAATCAAAGTGGTTTTAACCACTAACAAGAAAAGTCGGACCTTCCTAGTGAAGAGACACCTTTTCATCACTTGCCAGTTTCTATAAATAAAGAAAGTCAACGCCTCATTATCTCACTCACTCATTCGGTCATCCAGTGTGCAAGTTTGGTAGCTACAGTTGGGAGAAGAAGGAAGAGAGAGGCACATTTCTCAGTGTTGGATATTCTCTAGTGTTTTGGTTTATTGTCTTGCCATTGTATTGTCTATCTATATTAAGGAAGTTTTTCCTGGGTTTTCTCCCCCATGAGGGTTTCCTAGGATAAATATTGTGTATCTTGTGATTGTGTTTCTCTCAGTGATCCTACGTATGCTATGGTTATCTAGTAAATTGAAAATAAACCTAATAATACCTTAAACCTTAACAAAACTCCCTAGCTCCATCTAATCCTAGAAATAACTTGTACTCAACCCTTAACCCCCTCTATCCTCGAGCCATGAGTGCACTATGCATATACCTTTTGTAAAACCCTTGCATCCACATCACCCACATCTTGGTTCTCTAACCATTGATCTATCATTGAAAACACTTTCAATCCTAACACCTTATTCCTAATTTGTCCCCATACCCCTATACAATTTTATCCATAAAGATGTTTGGTCTATAATATATGCTATCTTTGTAACATTAAGAGTACGCAAAAACTCTTGTGATTTGATTGAGTTGTAGTTGTTGATTGTTTGTGCTTAGTAGGAACATGCGCGCGTTCCTAGAATGCACACACACTTTAGTGTGCATGCATTCTAGGAATGGGACTATGTTCTTGTTGGGCATATTTTGGTGCCAAGCAAACTCCACTACCTATTCTATCTCAAGGCCGACAAACAATCAGTGAAACCTTCACACAAAAATAGCATGCACAGACATGGTTTTCTTATGTTACTATTCGTGTTTGATTCATAGAGAGTTTTTTGTTATTGCCAGACCATTATAGGAAAATTTGGAAGACAAATTTGTCCAAGTGCAATTGGAATTGTTGTTTGTATTTTCTTGTATCTTCTTGGAATTGGAAAAAAAATTCATCCAAGTGGAATCCAAATTGTTGTCTGTATCTTCTCATGTCTTCTTGAAATTTGAAGACAAATTTGTCAGAGTACAATTGAAATTATAATTTATATCTTGTTATGTCTTCTTGAAATTTGAAGAAAATGTTTTTATATCTTCTTGCAATTTTGAATATTTAAATAGATAAAAAAAACTTTAAAATCAATTCAAAATCACAAATACAAATGTTAAAATTACAATTTTGCATCTTATAAAATCTCCAACCAAATTACTCTCAGTGATATGATAACCCCTATCCCATACTCACATTCCACAAACTCCCAAACATGAAATTAGTTATTCAGAATGTATAGCATATTAATTTGTGTTTTTTTAAAAGAGAAACGTGTCCCTTATCACATTTTTGGCCTTAAAAAGCTGCTTCATTTTTGGCTTAAAATGTTTTCCTTTTGCATGGTAATTTTAATTTTGCTAATTCCATAAATGCATTTGTGATATGATTTGTGATATGTTCTTTAAAGTACTTTTTGTGTTGGGTTACTGTAATTTCCATTATAATGTGATATAATTAGAATTCAAAACATTGGAACTTGGAAAAACAAAACATTTGAAATTGTTGTTATTAATATGTTTAATATTGGAAATTTTGTTATAATATTTTTACTATTAATTAAAATAAAATCATAAAAATCATATATATATGTGTGTAATTTTTTGGATTAGTATAAATATGTGATTTATTAAAAAATAAAATTATATATTAATTTAATATTTTTTAAATATATTTTACTTTATTTTTTTAATTTTAGAATTTTTTTTTTTTTTAAATGATGGATAGAAATGTATTATTTATTAATTTTATTTTCTTTCATTCATATTTGTTTAAAAATACCAAAATACTAAAAACATACGATGATAAAAATAATTTGTGAAGAATCACTCCTTATCCAATGCCAAATACGTACACATAGTAAAGAGTAGGCAATGAACATCTGAAACCCAACAAAGATTCTAGTAGCACTATAATTTCCCATGCAGATGCATGCACATGCACACTGTATCAGTTAAAAATGGAATGTGCATGCATGCACACTACATTGATCAATTTTTGTAAATGGTGGATCAGATTGTAACTAGTTTGTTTAACCATCTAACAGATCTTATATATCTAGCATACTCGTAGAGCTATGAGTAAGCAATATAGTGGAGTGCATTGTGTGGGAAGAGTGTGAGAGGATCGTTGTATTTGTGTGTTTGGCTGTTAAAATTCTACCTTGAATAATAAGAATATTGATTATCATTGCTCCGTGATTTTTTTCCTTAAAGGGTTTTTTCACTTAAACACTATGTCCACTGTGTGATTTTTTTCATTGTGTTCGTTGTCATCTCTTTTTTTTTGTTTTATTTATTTTCCACTGAATCTTGTTGTGTTATGCTTTCGCTGCCTAACAAATGGTATCAAATATTTAGGTGAGAAATTCGTTGCATAAGTGAGTGATATTTGCAGGGACGATTTCTGTGAAAGAGGAAATATATAATGAGTGGGAGATTTATGTGAAAGAGGACAGATTCAATGCAGGGGCGATAATTTCTTCCCTATCATGAGTAAGTGCATTCAACATGGGATATAATGTTTTCCCTCAGTCTTATTGAAGGTGCGATACCTCAAATATCGTCTCATGCAAGAGGAGTGATATTCATTGATCCTTACTATGATAACCCCTATCACATACTATGCAAATTGAGAAGTCGGCCCCCATTATAATCAAAGTGGTTTTAACCGCTAACAAGAAAAGTCGGCTCTTCCTAGTGAAGATACGCCTTTTCATCACTTGCCAGTTTCTATAAATAAAGAAAGTCATCACCTCATTATCTCACTCACTCATTCGCTCATCCAGTGCAGAAGTTTGGTAGCTGTAGTTGGGAGAAGAAGGAAGAGAGAGGCACATTTCTCAATGTTGGATATTCTCTAGTTTTTTGGTTTGTTGTCTTGGCATTGTATTGTCTATCTATGTTAAGGAAGTTTTTCCTGGGTTTTCTCCCCCATGAGGGTTTCCTAGGATAAATATTGTGTATCTTGTGATTGTGTTTCTCTCAATGATCCGACGTATGCTATCGTTATCTAGTAAATTGAAAATAAACCTAATAATAGATTAAACCTTAACAAAACCCCCTAGCTCCATCTAATCCTAGAAATAACTTGTACTCAACCCTTAACCCCCTCTACTCTTGAGCCATGAGTGAACTATGCATATACCTTTTGTAAAACCTTGCACCCACATCACCCACATCTTGGTTCTCTAACCATTGATCTATCATTGAAAACACTTTCAATCCTAACCCCTTATTCCTAATTTGTCCCCATACTCCTATACATTTTTATTCATAAAGATGTTTGGTCTATAATATATGCTATCTATGTAGCATTAAGAGTACACACACACTCTTGTGACTTGATTGAGTTGTAGTTGTTGATTGTTTGTGCTCAGTAGGAACATGCACGTGTTCCTAGAATGCACACACACTTTAGTGTGCATGCGTTCTAGGAATGGGACCATGTTCTTGTTGGGCATATTTTGGTGCCAAGCAAACTCCACTATCTATTCTATCTCAAGGCCGACAAATAATCAGTGAGACCTTCACACAAAAATAGCACACACAAACATGGTTTTCTTATGTTTCTATTCGTGTTTGATTCATAGAAATTTTTTTGTTATTTCCAGACCATTGTAGTAAAATTTGGAAGACAAATTTGTCCAAGTGCAATTGGAATTGTTGTTTGTATCTTCTTGTATCTTCTTGGAATTGGAAAAAAAAATTGTCCTAGTGAAATCCAAATTGTTGTTCGTATCTTCTCATGTCTTTTTGAAATTTGAAGACAAATTTGTCATAGTACAATTGAAATTATTATTTGTATCTTGTTATGTCTTCTTGAAATTTGAAGAAAATATTTTTATGTCTTCTTGTATCTTCTTGAAATTTGAAGAAAATATTTTTATGTCTTCTTGTATCTTCTTGCAATTTTAAATATTTAGATAGATAAAAAAAATTTGAAATCAATTCAAAATCACAATATGCAAATGTTAAAATTAAAATTTTGCATCTTATAAAATCTCCAACCAAATTACTCTCAGAGTGATATGATAACCCCTATCCCATACTCACATTCCACAAACTCCCAAACATGAATTTAGTTTTTCAGAATGTATAGCATATTAATTTGTCTTTTTTCAAAAGAGAAACGTGTCCCTTATCACATTTTTTTGCTTTAAAAAGCTGCTTCATTTTTGGCCAAAAAAAGTTCGTTTTGCATGGGATTTTTAATTTTGCTAATTCCATAAATGCATTTGTGATATGATTTGTGATATGTTCTTTAAAGTACTTTTGGTGTTGGGTTACTATAATTTCCATTATATTGTGATACAATTAGAATTCACAACATTGGAAATTAGAAGAACAAAACATTTGAAATTGTTGTTATTAATATGTTTAATATTGGAAATTTTGTGATAATATTATATTATTAATAAAAAAAAATCATAAAAATTATATATATATATATATATAATTTTTTGGATTAGTATAAATATGTGATTTATTAAAAAATAAAATTATATATTAATTTAATATTTTTTAAATATATTTTACTTTATTTTTTTAATTTTAGAATATTTTTTTTATAATTAATAGAAATGTATTAGTTATTAAGTTTATCTTCTTTCTTTCATATTTGTTTAAAAATATCAAAATACTAAAAGCTTACAATGATAAAAATAATTTGTGAAGAATCACTCCTTATCCAATGCCAAATACGTACACATAGTAAAGAGTAGGCAATGAACATCTGGAACCAACAAAGATTCTAGTAGCACTATAATTTCCCATGGAGATGCATGCACACTGTATCAGCTAAAAATGGAATGTGCATGCATGCACACTACATTGATCAATTTTTGTAACTGGTGGATCAGATTGTAACTAGCTTGTTTAACCATCTAACATATCTTATATATCTAGCATACTCGTAGAGTTGTGAGTAAGAAATATAGTGGAGTGCATTGTGTGGGAAGAGTGTGAGAGGATGGTAGTATTCGTGTGTTTGGTTGTTAAAATTCTACCTTGAATAATAAGAATATTGATTATCATTGCTCCGTAATTTTTTCCTTAAAGGGTTTTTTCACTTAAACAATGTGTCCACTGTGTGATTTTTTTCATTGTGTTCGTTGTCATCTCTTGTTGTTTGTTTTATTTATTTTCCATTGAATCTTGTTGTGTTATGATTTCACTGCCCAACAAGTGGTATCAAATATTTAGGTGAGAAAGTTGTTGCATAAGTGAGTGATATTTGCAGGGACGATAATTTCTTCCCTATCGTGAGTAAGTGCATTCAACATGGGATATAATTTTTTCCCTCAGTCTTATTGGAGGTGCGATACCTCAAAGATCGTCTCATGCAAGAGGAGTGGTATTCATTGATCCTTACTATGATAACCCCTATCCCATACTATGCAAATTGAGAAGTCAGTGTAGCATCCCCCACCAACCATCAACCCCACTGGCCGGGCAAACACTACTATGCGGAACAACATCATTCTCATACTTAATTAATAACATGCATTTAAATCAAATTAAACACATTTAACTCAGAGTAAACAGAAGATTACTACTAACATAAATAATCCCTGGCATTAACAGTAATTCATATGCACAACAGAATACATGATACATATAAGCATCACAGGCATACAAAACATAATATTAAGCATACGTTGATACTTATCTTTGAAACCCTAGTAATTCCACCAACCACGTGGAGGCCTTCCACGAACCTCCCAGCCTTAAACCACACTGCTCATCATGCTCAGCAGTGCGTCACCCCCGAGCTGGGACTAAGCTCCACCCAAGGCAAGGAATCCTAGTCTAGGCTGAGGTTACAGGGAAAACTGCATAGAATGGGCGGAAGGATTCTTCCCAGGATGCCTTCTTACGCCCACTACTCATGGACTCTCATTCCCCACATGCCTATTCCTCCCAGGAGTATACACCTTCACAATCACAGTCCATCAGTGCTTCACCTCCCTCTCCGGGTCTCGGCAACAGGACGGATCAGGAAATCTTAGAGCTTCGTAGTTGGTGTTGGACTCTCTCTTGGAGAAAACCACTTCGCAACAAACTCTCTCACCTGAGGGAGTTTCTCACAGGCCTTACAACCTACCTCTTCAACCACGGGCTTGACAACCCGCTTCTTCAACCAGTTTCAGCCCAATTTCCGCAAGGTGAGGATAACAACAACAATAATTGGTCAATTCCACTCAGGAGAAACATAAGGTAACAACCCAAAGACAGTTCAGGTACATACTTGACTCTGCAAGAGAGAATGGGCTGGGCTCACAGCGTACACAGGTGACACGGCTCAATCCACGGGTTTGTCACTAGTTTCAGGGTGCATGACAAGGAATTAACGCAGAGGTCGAAAACAGACTCAAACAGTTCAAACAACTGATACCTCAGCTTCTCAAGAAAACATTATGGTTTTTTGGTTTCCCAAGCTATGTGAGGGTATGCAGAGGTCGAATACAGGGGCCACAGGATTCACGTTTCAAACAATCGATGGTCGAATGGGGGAGGGACCCCCAACACAACTCACTTCTCTGGTTTTAACTACATGCGCCTAGGTTGACACTTGTCACCCATGAAGCTCGTTCCTTCGCATTTGGAAGTCACTCGTCCTTCCAAGGAACTTAGGATAAAACATCACATTTCACATGGCTTTTTGGAATAATATTAAAATATTATTCCCAAGGACTTAAGCCCCTAGGCTCAACATTTAGCCTCTCTTTCCAACCTTCCAGCCCCCAATCCCTTATCCACTCTGTGGAAGCTTACTCCCCCATCACTCATTCATCATGGTTGGTCTGCACGCAGTGATGTTTATATTTTTATTAATGTTCTTCATGATTACATATACAAAAGCAAGCTCTCGACCTTAACACTTAGGCTCTCCGGCCTAATAACACATAAACCCACCAACTTATATAAACTTGGCTCACTAGCCTATAAAACATAATTACAATTCATAATGCAAGATTTATACTTCATAGACATGATTTACAACAGGGCTCGACCTTGGGGACATTACAGTCGCCCCCCATTATAATCAAAGTGGTTTTAACCACTAACAAGAAAAGTCGTCCTTTCCCAGTGAAGAGACACCCTTTTAGCACTTGACAGTTTCTATAAATAAATAAATTCAGCGCCTCATTGTCTCACTCACTCATTCGGTCATTCAATGCGCAAGTTTGGTAGATGCAGTTGGGAGAAGAAGGAAGAGAGAGGCGCATTTCTCAGTGTTGGATATTCTCTAGTGTTTTGGTTTATTGTCTTGGCATTGTATTGTCTATCTGCATTAAGGAAGTTCTTCTTGGGTTTTCTCCCCCATGAGGGTTTCCTAGGATAAATATTTTGTATCTTGTGATTGTATTTTTCTCAGTGATCATATGTATGCTATGGTTATCTAGTAAATTGAAAATAAACCTAATAATAGCTTAAACCTTAACAAAACCCCCTAGCTCCATCTAATCCTAGAAATAACATGTACTCAACCCTTAACCTCCTCTACTCTCGATCCATGAATGCACTATGCATATACCTTTTGTAAAACCCTTGCACCCACATCACCCACATCTTGGTTCTCTAACCATTGATCTATCATTGAAAACACTTTCAATCCTAACCCCTTATTCCTAATTTGTCCCCATACCCATATACATTTTTATTCATAAATATGTTTGGTCTATAATATATGTTATCTCTGTAGCATTAAGAGTACGCACACACTCCTGTGACTTGATTGAGTTGTAGTTGTCGATTGTTTGTGCTCGGTAGGAACATGCACGCGTTCCTAGAATACACACACACTTTAGTGTGCATGCATTCTAGGAATGGGACCATGTTCTTGTTGGGCATATTTTGGTGCCAAGCAAACTCCACTACCTATTCTATCTCATGGTCGACAAA
>JASDQU010370750.1:38599-56525 GCA_032191745.1 Picea mariana | reverse complement strand
AAGAAATACTTCCAGATCTACAATTACTTGAGTAATATGAAAGTTAGATTGGCCATTTACAACTTGGAGGGAAAAGCAAGTATCTGGTAGAAAGACCTGAAATCAACTAAGGGATTGAAAGAGAAATAGATGGAATGGTCATATTTTAAGAAATATTTCAAGAAGAAATATTTGTTAGAAATCTATTACTAAAGAAAGACTAAGGAATTCTATGAGCTAAGAATCAGACAAATGACCATGAATGATATGATAAATAAATTTCTAGAACTTTTGAGATTTGTACCATACATCAAGGAAGACAAGGTAAAGATACAATGATTCTTAAGTTGTCTACCATAGTCATACAAAGACATAATTGAATTTTAAAATCCCAAGACTTTAAACGAAGTGTTTAGAAAATCACGGATGTGCTATGATCAGTACAAACATAGGTCTGAAATTCCCAAGGCATGGAAGGACAAGAAATAAGACATAATGAATCAACAAAAGAAATGCTTCTAACCATCCCCTTTCCAGAATATGGCAAAGAGTTTCCAAAATAAGGAATATCATTCCAACACCTAGAGTGCTCAAGGGGGAGGTAGACCAGTTAACTCGGGAGTCAAGAAAGTTGGGGACAGCCCCAGAGAACCATTAAAGTGTTGGGAGTGTGGAGAACCTCACTTGAGGAGAAACTGTCCACGCTTAATTTCCATAGTGAGAACTACATTCCACAACCTGCAAGAAGATTCTACAATAGGAGATATGGGAAGAAGCGTGCAAATAATTAATGCAGATGTGGATGGTAGACAAGTTGATCATCAATCCACTATCGTGGAGGTTGAAGGTAAAATTCATGATAACCGCATTACTATATTAATTGACCCAGGAGCTAGTATCAATTATGTTACTCCTGGTCTAGTTGAATTAAACAAGCTCAAAAAAGTAAAGCATGCGAAGTCCTGGTTAGTAAAGTTAGAAACAAGGACCAAGAGAAAAGTAACAGATTTCATTCCTGAATGTAAACTCAACATAGATGGTAAACGTACAAAGTTAAATCAGAACATTTTACCTTTGGGATCTTACGATATAATCATTGGAATAGAATGGTTAGAGAAGCATAAAATAATTTTGAATTGTTACGAAAAGTCACTTACTTACAGAGACGAAAACAACACAGTTAGGACAATACAAGGGATCAGAAAACTAGTTTCGGTTAGGCAAATATCAACCATGTAGTTTAATAAATGTATGAATAAGGGTTTCCAAGTTTATGTTGTTCAAGTAACTAATCTGTTAGAAAAGGAAAACAAACCAAGTATAGAAGACTTTGCAGTCCTACATGTGTTTAGAGATGTATTTATGGACAAGATACCATAAATACCTCCAAGAAGAGAGATAGAGTTCTCTATCGATCTACTACTTGGATATACCCCGATATCTAAGGACCCTTATAGAATGAGATTACCTGAATTAACATAGCTGAAAATTCATCTACAAGAACAGTTAGATAAAGAATATATTAGACCAAGTGTCTTTCCTTGGGGAGAACCTGTTCTTTTCATTAAAAAGAAAGATGGGACTTTGAGGTTATGCATTGACTATCAATAATTAAATAAGATGACGATTAAAAACAAGTATCCTTTACCCTGAATTAACGACCTCTTTAACCAAGTGGGAAGAGAAAAGATCTTCTCTAAGTTAGATTTAAGGTCTGGTTATCACCAAGTTAGAATAAAAGATGAAGATTTAAATAAAACAACATTTAGAACACGATAAAGACACTATGAGTTTGTAGCAATTCTGTTTGGTCTTACTAATGCACCAACAACCTTTATGTGTTTGATGAATAGTATATTCAGTCAATATATGGATAAATTTGTATTCGTGTTTATAGATGATATTTTAGTTTACTCAAAAATGGAAGAAGAAAATGAAGAACATATGAAAATAGTATTGTAGACCTTAAGGAAACACAAGTTGTATTCAAATTTTGATAAGTGTGACTTCTACCAAAGAAGGATACAGTACCTAGGACATGTGATATTCGACGATGGTATTCCACTTGATCCAGAGAAGATAAAATCCATTATGGAATGGCCTATCCCTAAGGATGTATTAGACATTAGATAATTTATAGGAATAACCGGTTATTACTGAAGATTTATCAGAGGATTTTCTAAGATTGTGTATCCAATTACATCCCTACAAAGAAAGGGAATAAGGTTTACTTGGTCACAAAAGTGTTAGGACAACTTTGATAAGATAAAGGGACTGTTAATGACAACACCTATCCTAAGGATAGCAGATCCCAATAAATACTTTACAGTTTGCGTGGATGCAAGCAAAGAAGGCTTGGGAGGTGTCCTAACACAAGATGGACACGTCATCTGTTACGAATCACATAAACTGAAAGAACACGAATGGAACTATGTTACACATGATTTGGAGTTAGCAGTCGTAATTCATGCGCTGAAAATGTGGCAACATTATTTAATGGGGACAAAATTTTATGCTACTAACCAACAACATTGGTGTAAAGTTTTTATTCAGTCAACCAGATCTCAACACAAGGCAAGCGAGGTGGCTAGCCTTTTTAAGTGAATTTGATTTTGAAGTAAGACACATCAAAGGAAAAGAAAACAAAGTTGCATATTCCCTAAGTCAGAGGACTAACAGACTTTTTGAGATATGTGTTATCAAATCAAAAAACGACATCGAACAAAGAATAAAATCTGCAAGCTGTAATGACGAAAAATAAATCAAAACAACAAGAAAATTACAAGAAAATGCAGAACAAATGAACAAAACAAATATGAGTTTAGATAAAAATGGACTTCTAAGGTTCAAAAACAAGTTTTATGTACCTAACTCTGTTGAATTAAAGTCAACAATTCTTGATGAATTGCACAAAACATCATATTATGGTCATCTAGG
Organism: Picea mariana; assembly: GCA_032191745.1. Taxonomy (NCBI): domain Eukaryota; kingdom Viridiplantae; phylum Streptophyta; class Pinopsida; order Pinales; family Pinaceae; genus Picea; species Picea mariana. The sequence goes on along the minus strand of JASDQU010370750.1, from coordinate 53,609 downwards.
ATACCAGAAAATGATAACAGCCTTAGGAAAATTGTTTTATTGGCCTAACATGAAAAGTGAAACAATTGAATACTTATCTAAATGATTATATTGTCAACAGGTAAAGGTTGAACATCAACATCGAGCTGGACTGCTACAGCCTCTACCTATACCAGAATGGAAGCGGGAGATTATCTCATTGGACTTCATCACAGGTTTTCCTAAGACTCAAAAGAAAAATGACTCGATTATGGTAGCGATTGATAAACTTAGCAAATATGAACATTCTATACCTATGAAATCTACTTATAAAAAAATTAATATTGCTGAAATTTTTATGAAAGACATATTTAGATTACATGGAATTCCTTAGATGGTTATCTTTGATAGAGATGTCAAATTTACGTCAAATTTTTGGAATGAATTGTTTGCGGGATTGGATACTAGCCTGAATTTCATCACAAGCTACCATCCACAAGCAAATGGGAAAACCAAACAAACAAATCAGATTTTGGAATACACGTTACAATTGTACGTGAGAATGAAACCAACTAAGTGGGAGGAGTACCTACAATTAGTTGATTTTTCTTACAATAATGGCTAGCAGACATCATCCAAGATGAGTCCTTTCGAAGCATTATATGGAAGGAAATGCACAACTCCGATTAGCTGGGATAATCTAGTTGACAAGATTATAATGGGACCATAAATGCTCCAGGAAATGGAGAAAATGGTAAAAAGGGTACAACATAATTTAAAGGAGGCCTAAGACTGACAGAAAAGCTACGCAGATTTTAAAAGGAGACACTAGGAATTTCAAATTGGGGACCATGTATATATGAAAGTCAAAGCAAGAAGAAGCTCTCTAAAGCTAGGAAATTGTTCAAATTTTGTGCCTAGGTTTTGCATCCCCTTCGATATTTTAACTCGAATCGGACCGGTGGCGTATCAACTAACAGTTCTTGCAAACTTAAAAGTTCATAATGTTTTCCATGTTTCCTTTTTAAAAAAGTATATTCATGATCCTACTCACATCATTTCTTGGAACATGGTGTAGATGGAACTAGAAGGAGAGTTCCAGGCAGAACCTATGAGTATTCTGGACAGGAAAGAAACAATACTACGGAACAGAGCCATCGCCCAGGTAAAAGTGCAATGGAATCACTTTAGCCCTGAGGAGGCCACTTGGGAATTGAGGAAGATTTGAAGAAATCTTATCCAACCCTATTCTGAGACAGGAATGAACGCCGAGGAAAGTGTTGTACTTAAGGGGGAGAGGATGTAATGTCCCCAAAATTTTAGAATATTAAATTCTAAGTAAACTTTGGAACAAATATCCATTTTTGGAAAATTTTGATTTGGAAATTATTTGCCATTTATGGAAAATCCAAATTTGGAATTTTTTATTATTGTAATTAATTATTTGATGACTGTTGGGAAAATATTTGAATTCCCCAACTAACCTCTTTTATTTTGACACATGAGAAAGAAAAACTTTTTATAAATTAAATGCTGGAAGATAAATGGAACAACCAGGTTAAAAATAGCTAACCATGACTCCATGAGTGGAGAACAGTTTTGAGTTGTCTTGAGGATTATTTTTACAAATGGAAGATGTAGGATTTGACCAATATCAACCCCTAAAAATCATGGATTTGTAAAGATGCAAATTTCCCAAGGAAGGAAGGAAATACCTAGGCACAAGATGCATATAAAAACAACATATGGAGGAGGCATGTCATTGCTTAGTATGTTGGAGAAAGGAAACTACTTGTTGTTATGAACACTGTTAGTGTGAGGCAAAGGAATTTCTTATCTGTGGATGGTTACTGTAGCTAAGGAAGATCATGTCATTTTTCCTTTATGGACTCATGGTCAGGCTAGGGGGTGAACATGGAAAGTGAAGTTGGTTGTTTTGTTCTACAGTTGGGTGGAACGTGGTTGTTCCATTTGTATTCCAGCATCAGGTTTGAGATATGTATCTTTACTTTCATTCCTTGTCAATATTATGTTGATTACTAATTTTTAGGGAGATGATGGTTATTATAGTTCACAGATACTATATTGTTTTAATTGGAATGTGATGATGGTATATATATATTTGCTCAACCATACAAAAGTAGCAGAACTAGTGTATGTTCCTATTAGTCCTTAAATATGGTTATACATATATAAATGACTGTATATACATATATAGGTGTGCATGCATAAATAAAATGATGGAACTAGTGTATGTTCCTATTTAATCCTTAAATATGGTTATACATATAAAAATGATTGTATATCCCTGTAAATGTGTTCATGCATAAAGGAAAGATTGAACTATTTCCATATTCCTATTGACCATTGAATTATATATGTTGAAATTCTATTCATATCTATACATCACCACAAGGAATAGATAGAAATAATAATAGTTTGAATACAATTTGCATTACTACATAAAACATAGTGATGAACTCAAAGTATCTTACAAAAACAACCCTTGTATTCAATCGAGCACTATTCAAAATATTATAGTATCATAGACCAAAGACTCCACAGTAATATTGTAATGTGAACAAAATTCTAAGAAGTACATATAGAATCATGTTGTAACCAAAGTAAGACGCGCATAGATTAGAACTCGAATACCTTTCAAGAGAGAGTTTTCCTTCTTCCACTTCCCTCGATTTGTATAACCCGCAAAGGAGAAAAGACGAGGGTTTAGTAAACTATACTATCATTTAATGGAAATAAAATAGTAAAAATAAGACAAGGACAAAACTTAGCTTGAATCTGCAAAGTTTCATATCGCCTTTGTTCTAGGGTGATATTTTGTCCATGATCCAGGAGGAGGAGGAGTGGACCCAAAATTGGTTGATGGGTACCCTCGCAAAACATAACATGGCCCCATCATTAATTTAATGTATCCATGAACAAAGAATTTCACTTATAAAATAGAGAGAAACGACAGTGAACAATCATCCCTGAATAGACACTGAATAGATTTAATTAACATGAAGCACATTTTAATAGATATCAAATCCCTGTGTATTGTTCACAACGAGTAACCAAGATTAAATAACACTAGAGAAGGGACCCAATACATAGTTTTAAATCATGAATGTGTAAAACGTGGATCGAACCCTATGAGTGGTCGACATAGATGACCCTTTTCATAAATGTTTTAATTCTAACCGATGACAATTTAAGTGGTCGTGGGATAACCCACAACTTTCTCGGAAGAGGAAAACTATTGCAATCCAAAGGATATAGGCACTGTGTTGTTTCTAATGATTAATGTCCTACTAATTTTTCTATGTAAACACATGATTTGATTTACGAATTACCATAGAGAATTGATTTTCTCCATATGTATTATTGCTATATGTATACAAAGGTGTAATTTATGAATCACCACAAAGAATAGATTTTGGCCATATGTATTATCGCTATATGTATACACAGGATGTAATTTATGAATTACCACATAGAATGGATTTTGGTCGTATGTATTATCGCTATATGTATACACAGGATGTAATTTACGAATTACAACATAGAATTGGTTTGGTCGTATGTATTATCACTATATGTATATATAGGATGTAATTTACGAATTATCACACATGGGTAATCTTGCTATATATATTATTATTGTACAATACACAGAATGCAAATTACGAACAGAGGGTCAAGGTTGCCACATACATATATATTATTGCTATGTACACAGAATGTAATTTGAGAAATTTCCCACACAGGGTTAACAAATACATATATATGTGCAAATGGTAAATACAAACCTTCCTACGGAGTTTCCAATAACAAACAAATCCAAATAAAATTAACCTGCATAGCTCAGGTTGGGATCTTGGAGGAATCCCAGAAGGTAGGGTTAAAAATGTTACAACAGTAAATACAAGAAAATGCGAAAGGAAAACTGAAAGTTTAACTATTAAAACGATTTCGAATATGAAATAACTGTAACAAATATATACTAGAAGAATGACAACCAACCAAGAAAATACAATAACCCTCCAGTTCCGAAAATTTAAACACAGAGGAACCCCGGGTGGAAAATACTTACAGAGGCGCAATAATAATACAATGTAAATCCTCAATAGAGAGCGATAATGGGGATTCTATCCATAGACCTCTCTCATGTTTCTACATTGCATCAAAACAAAGGTATACATAAGAAACATAGAGTTCTTTTACTTAACTTGCGCATAGAAGATCCAGAGATGTGGTCTCCTCCTTCCATTGTTTTTACCAGGGCTGAGCTTCCAAAGTTGTCGACCATATGCAGAGCAAAGGCAATGCTAGTTACATCGTAGAGGTCGACTCACTTATGGCACAAAGATAACTTTTCGTGAATACATAACCAACGGGGGGAAAAAATGAACAATGGTGACCGCGAAGGTCTCACAAAGAGGAGTAATGGTTTTTGGGTACACCCAGTACCACTTCCATGTGAATCCATGGTGATGGATGTTGTAGGTGAATCCCCCTGCGAACAAGTGGATTCCCTCTTGGTCTCTAGACTCCTAAGGCCAAGACAGAAAAGTGCTTAACATGTACACTAAATTCCTTTTAGATCTTTAAATCAAGCTAATAAATGAAAGAGAAGGAGAAACATATGTACCTTGTTAGCAATGTTTATCCTTGCAAAGTCCAAGTTGAGGTTTGATCTTGAGCTCCCTGATAGGTCCTCCAAAACAAACAAAGATACAATGGACTTCCTACTCTACTGAGATTACCTAAAATATAGATTCATCTACTACATACAAACTCATATGGAACAAGCATAAGTTTGAAAGAAGCAGGCCAAGCATTGATTATTAATGAGAACAAGTAAAAGTAATTACAATCCTTTGAATGAAGGTGCAACAACTTCTTCCAATTCTCCTTGTCCAACCCCTTTACTCAAGTAATCTACATTGATTTCTTTGATGACATCTCACTCATGAGATCATAAGTTTCACATCTCCAATCTTTTCCATGTACCTTTCACCATGAGAAGGCCTCCTTATATAACCTTGGATAGGTCCAACCACTTGAGAGATCTTTGGGATAAGTTGAGGATTCCTCTCCTTCAGTTGAGGATCTTCCCTAAGGTCATGCCTTGACCATCTATTAGAATCCATCTACCTTCAGGAGTTGAGGGATTCTTCCCTAATTTGCCTCGACAAACCCAAAATTTGCTAAAAAAAGGGTAGCGCTCCCCCAAAAGGGTGCACAGGGTGCTCAAACACTCCCCCAAAGAGGCTTAGGGAGCGCCATCACTCCCTGACAGTGGGTAGGGGAGCACTCCTCTCCAAAATCCATTTTTTAGTGGCTTTTTCAATGGAAAAAGGTTTGTACTCCCTACCAAGTGACCTCTCTTCTTCAAAACTAGTCTTTGGGGTGTCTTATGTGTCTTTCTGATGTCGTTAGAAGAACGACATATGAAAGATGGAAGTATACTATTTTTGACACTTGCAACACTTTTGGTCAAGATGTGACACTTGCGGACAAGATGCGACACTTACAACACTTGTAACGATGACACTTGCGACACTATCGAAGTGAGTAATTTTGAGGTGTAACAAATCGCCCCCCAAAGTAAGAAGTTAGAAGACAATGATGACTGAATTACTTTGTAGAATTTTTCGAGCAAGACTATGGATGCAGAGAAACTGGATAAAGATGCACCCAACCATCAAACAAATATTATGACATGTTTCAAATCCAAGGCAGGCATACCTATGCTTGAGTGATAAAGATGTTTTAGGTATGGCTGCCATAACATACACCACAGATCCATAATTATATTGACAAAATGGTATAGCCACTGCAAATACAATGTGAATCTATACTTCTATGACCTCAACTGATCGTAGCCACAAAGAATACACAATGGATCTACGAGATGACAAGACATAGCCACAACCAATACAAAGTGGATCTATGTAACAGTATATGTGTCATAGTCCAAAAGAACTCCTTCACAACCTGGGCAAAAGTATACATAAGAGTGAAAACTCAACCCAGGGTCTTCTTACCGATCTCAATGTAGTACGAATCTAACCATGTGAATAGATTTCCTGGTGTCGAACATGCCGAAAACCACTTGATTACTGATCAATGATGTAAACTGTTAACAAGCGCGAGGGATATCACCATTGATGTCAATGATTCCCAAATTACTCTAGTACATTCCAATGAATGCGAATGAATGAGATGAAGTCGAATATCCGTGGAATCATTTGATCAGGGGTCAATGATTTAAACCCACTTTCAGATGTGAGGAGGCTTGTCATTAAGGCATGCAGGTCCCAAGGTACTAACTGGTTTCTAAGTCTAGTTCCTGGATAATGTGTTGAATTCGACAGGAATAGACTCGTCGAAGGAGGGCCTTGATGTATCCCCCATCAACGACACAAAACTGACACAAAGATGTAATTGGTAGATCAAATGAACATGGACTGACATGGGTATTGAAACATGATATTTGTGATGGCTGACTAACAAGGCAGATACTTCCCTTGAGCACTGAGGCACGACAGTAGAAACATGACATGGAACAAAACTTGATGATGCAATGGATGTTGTGACTTTCGTCGGGTGAACCAAAGGAGTAAGAGAAACTCAAAAGATTGGATCAGTACAGAGGTTCAACGGATTAAAATGCATGAAAATACAAAGTACCGTGTTCAAGGGCGACCGTAAGAGTTACTGGTAGTGTTCTCAAAAAATTGCTTGGCTTGCTTCTTTCAATTTTTCTCCCATCCAGATAGACGAGTACCTCTTTTTAATTTAACGAGCTTGAGAAGGGTAACACATGATCGATATGACTCACCTTTGGTAAGTCCCTCTTCCCTTATTTAATGAACTAGAAGAAGTAAGAGTTTGGTCCCATATGGGCCCTTCAATGTATGATCATTTAACGAGTCCAGAGAAGGTAAACTCGGTGGTTTTTCATATTTAGAGAGTCTGAAAACAACTTAAAGATGACTCCAAATTTGTCCTTTTTCGTAATATTAGTCTCGTGAGGCCAAAAAAGAGATAAATTATCACTCGAAAGATGCCCTTTCAAACCTTTTAATGAGTGGGAAAGGAAGCAAGATCACTCGACAATCTTTTCATGTTTAGAGAGTCTGAAAAGAGCTTAAAGACGACTCCAGGGGGTGCCTTTTTTATATAAACTTTATGAGTCCAAAAAAGTGATAAAAGTCTACTCGGTTACATTCTCATATTTTTTCGAGCACGAGAAGGAACAAATACCAAGCTCGGTATGCCCCCAACTTGAAAGATAGTGGATTAACTCCAGAATGATCATCAAAGGCTGGAGACATGCCCTCCAAGCTTCAATTCATTCACCGTCGTTGAGGTTGTCACCAATTTCTCTACTAGATGGAGAAAAAAGATAAGAGTGAATGAAAAGAAGGTTCAAGAGAGGTGATTGTTTCATTTTTTAACGAGCTTGTTACAGAAAGGAAAACTATGCTCAAAGATTCATTTTCAGTTTTTAACGAGCTTGCCACAGAGAAGAGAAACCGTGCTCGTGGTCCTTGTTTCATTGTTTAATGAGCTAGCTACAGAGAAGAGAAACTATGCTTGTAGCCTCCATTTCATTGTTTAACGAGCTTGCTATAGAGAAGAGAAACTATGCTCGTGACCTCTGTTTCATTTTTTAACGAGCTTGCTACAAAGAAGAGAAACTATGCTCGTAACCTCTGTTTCATTTTTTAATGAGCTTGCTACAGAGAAGAAAAACTATGCTCGTGACCTCTGTTTCATTTTTTAACGATCTTTCTACAGATATTAAAAACTGAGCTCATGAACTCTTCTTGATTATCGCTTCCAGGATAATAATGCTCTAGAAGGACACCATGTCAAGGGACAAAACTCGGTCATGGATTCCAAGAGATCTTCACTAGATGGAAGAAAATCACTCTGGAAGGAACACATATCCAGGGTCGCGACAGGGGTAAAGAGATTAGGCTCCAATAGCCCTACCGAAGAGATCACCATGTCAACTCCCAGATCCAAATCATCGGAAGTTGAAGGCATGTGAGACAATGGAAAATCAACATCAGGAGGGGAGATAGAGTGTATGTCTTCCCAAATTTCTTCACTAGGAGGAAGAAAAGAGGATCGATGATGGTTATCATCCCTAGGTAGCTTGTCAATGCTCAATATTTCCATAATAGATTCATCAGAGGGAAAAATTGGGGAAATGTAGTCGATTGCAGACGACAAGGAACTTAATCGTGATGGCATTGAGTAACTTTCGGGTGCCAATAGATGTTGATCATCCGAAGAGGGAGAAGAAGATTGGTTAGAAACGTATGAGGTTTCAATTGGACTAAGTGGAACAGTGTCACCTAGTGCATTGAATTCCAACGGACTAGGTACAATCCAAGGGTCAGATGATTCCAAAGATTGATAAGCCGCGGTAGAAATCATATCGACGGTGGAAATATGATGTGTAGTCAGTGGAAGTGGTGTAGGGAAGGTACCCATGAGGCTAGAATGTTTTAGTAAGACAACACCAATTCTTTCATACGTGATCTTGTGGTCTCCCAACGAAGGAATGTTGTTGGTAGCAGGAGCGCGAGCATCGATCATGAAAAAATCTAACTAATCAACAGTGACAATTTTTCCATGATGAGGAAATTGTACACATCGAAAGACCGATGAGGAAACATCAGTCATATCATAAAACCAAATTCTTACAAGTAACAAGTTGTAATTGAGGGGAGCATCGACCACCTCGACATCAACAGTGACAGTTTTTCCACCCAATTGGATGGTCAGGGACTATAAAAGCCCATGGGGTTGAAAAACTCACCCATTGAAGGAGCTTAACATCATTGGGGATTTGTTAAGTGTGGGTCATTTTAAACCTTTCCAACATGCTAAAGACATGACACAAGTTGAGGTTCCCTCATCCAGAATAGTTCGATGGATTTTTTGATTGTGAACAACAACGTCAACTTGGAAAGAAATTTGGTGGGAGAGTTGAGACATATAATTGTCCAGGTTAAAAATGATATGGTTGGACGACTCAGTATCAACAATGCCAATAGCGGCAAAGAGCGTTCTACGTTGACTACGACAGTGCTGTAGAACTTCTAACACAGACATAGCACATGGTGCTTGAGCCCAATCTTCAACAATGTTATACTTCTGGGCGGCACGTGAACTAGGATTAAAGGTAGATTTACGGATAGTCCTCTTAGGAGGGTGTAAGATAGAGTCGAACATAGTTTTCTCAATCTGAAGTGGTTGAGACGGAGGATTAACCGATGGAGGACTAACGGAGGATGGCAATGGATCCGGTGAAGTATCGATACCATTAGTGACCTTTCCTTTGTCAGGGTTACCTGGTGTGTCGTATGCCTTATAGAGAGTGGTCAAATTAATCCCATTAAACATATAAATATGTGCACTCATCGAGGCCTCATCATGAAAATGGCTAGAACTATCCCGAGGAGAGGGGGTTTGAGCAACCATAGATTGTTGTTGTGGAAAAGGATGAGTAAGCACAATGGGTTGGGAATTTCCTTGGAAAAGTTTGGCCACTTCATTGTAATGTGGACAGTCTTGAGTGTAGTGATCGTCACCACAAACGATACATGGGAATTTCAGTTTTCATTGTGGTTGCTTTTCAGTAGCAGGTGTTTGATCTTGATTTTTTGGTTGTAAATTGTTATTGGTATTTTTTGATTTATTTTTTGTCTTCTTCTTACCTCCAGATTGTTGTGAAGGGGCAGATTGAACTGCATTCACCTCAGAGATCTGAGTTTGGGGGGAGGTAGAGGAGTGTGTGGTCGATTGGGATGTATATTGAGTTTTGACGAAACCGATAACACCATCCGCATGAGATGAGGATGATGACTTGGATGGATCGGTATTAGCTCGAGCAACATTTGGAAGCAAATCATACAGAGTACCAGATTATGAATAAACCAAATCTAAGTACTGATCCCAAGAAATGGTTTCTTCCTCAATGACCGTGCCACCCATAGCGACATCACGAGCGATCGGGGGTAAAAGTGATTTAGTAAACCATTCCTCCAATAATATGTTAGGAATGATTACCTTGATCATCCTTTGTCATCGTCTCCACTCATTAATATGGTTAGAGATATGCACAGAGTCAGTTTGATGAAGGGAGGTCAAGAGTTCAGTACCTGTCTCGTAGCGAATAGGTGGTTGAAAGTGCGTGAGGAAAGACATGGAAAGGGAGTTGAAATCATGGAAAGAATCATGTGGTAGTTCAATATACCACTTCGCTGCTGAGCCCGTAAGTGTTCACTGAAAAGGATGAAAATGTATAGAATCATCCATGAGGGAGTTTGATGAACACCACAAATGGAAATTCATCACATGGTTATTTGGATATTCACCAGATTTTCTGTCAAATTTCAGAATATCAAAAGGAAGTTTAGCTGGAATAACTGGCCAAACCGGTGAATGAAAAATAGGATCACTAGTTAACCGAGACAAGTCTGGGAGATCCAGAGTTGCAAGGAAAGGTAGTTGTCAGTTAATTTTGGATGATACTGGTGTGGCATAGGAACACCAGTAGGACCATAAACTAGGTTAGGTGAATATTTGTAACTAGTATGTCCTCCTACATACGGTTGCTGCTGACCAGGACAGACAGGATTCGATGATGGCTGAGAAACATTTGCATAAACCGGTGGGATTTGAGCATTATAAGCCAGGTGATTTTCTTTCCCATGAGGAGGATAAACATTGTTCCTTTGAGGAGGGTGAGGAGTAGATCCCAGAGGTGGATACACATTAGGCCCATTGGGAGTATAAGATTGTTGTCCTTGAGGACTCTAGGTGCTTTTTGGGATGCCAACCGGATAAGGTTGTCCATAAGATGTTTCGGAAGGAATAATATTTGATACTCCTGCTTGTGGGTTATGATATGAGTTCCCCCCAACATGGGGTTGGGTAAATGTTCCTTCAGAAGATACTCCCCAGGATTGTGAAGGGTTTCCAGCAGACAAAGGTTTCCCCCATGTCAACGGTGGATTAACTATCGGGGTATGGCTGGCAAAGGGAGGTTGCCCTCTGGGAAGAACATGAAAAGGAAGTTGTCTCCTGGGAGGGGTAGGCACACCATAGGATGGTGGTATTCCAAGAGGGATAGGTCTGCTAGATGGTGGTTTCCCTCTAGTTGGTTGTATTTGGTTGGCAAGGGTCTGCATTCTTAGGTGAAAAGATGTCCCAGCAGGATCGTGCGGAACATGTGGAGTTGTAGAGTGAAAGTTCGTAAAAGTGGGGGTAGGGATCGAAGTGCATTGGGAATGAGTAGAGGTGATGAGTCCAGCATTAGGATAGAATTTTGTTGATGCAATAGTAGGGTTAATGACCTGATTGATGGGGTGATTCATAGTTTGACTAGATGGCCCACTTTCAATAAGAGGGTCATGAAGATTAAAGGGTTGTCGAAAGGACTCAAAATTCTCATAGAGATCGTGTCCTGATGAAGTCCTCCATATAGAATGAGCAGGTGTGGGATTTGTATCTACTACAATGGTAGGATGAACAAGAGTCCTATACTCATCACCAAAGGTTGGTTCTGTGGATCCCATATATGTTTCGGTAAAATCTCTCTCAGGTAACTATGGGACCTCTTCGTCTATGACGTTCCCAAGGGAGTCTAAATGAAGAAAAAGTGGTTCGAGAGGGGTTACCAACACATATGTAGTGTGAGGAGTGGGATTCTCAATTGTAACCAAAGCGCCTTCTGAATTGTCTAACGAAGGAGCAACAACACTCCCAGTGTCAGATTGATTTTCTACCTCTCCACGATAGTTGTCTTCTGGAGGGTTAGGAGGTAAGGTTTGGTAGCCTTATGGAGAAATCCCTTGCATCCTACATGATCAGCAAATACCTTTATCATCTATAGGCTTAATTTTGGAGAATAATAGTACATGCTGAAAATCTATGGCCAACTAACAAAAAGAAACAAGATACACTAATAAAATCTAGGAATAAAAACCAAGAAAATAAAACTTCTCTCGATGATCATACTAGTTGGTTATGAAATCCAACGTCACGTGACCAAGTCAAGAAGGGGATAGGATATGGTGGAACAATTACAATGGTGACCTACTTAATAGACTTTCACCTTGGTGTAAGCTTCCATGCATTAATTGTGGATTTACCCTCCAAGGAGCCCGAGTGAGTTTGACCAATGTCTGTCCCAGGTACAGTGAGACTTCCCTTCACTATCACCTCATGTAAGTACCTAAGGATTATGGCAACTAAGGACACCAACTCCCAGTCATCCCCTGGGTGGGTACAATAGACAGTCTGATCCGAACATGTGGGCAGGATAACAAGTCCAAAATCAACTCGAGCGGCTCCCACACATAATTGTGGGTATACCCTTAAGTGACTCCCAATATACGATCTGACCATGACAAACAGTTGAACCACGGAGGAATAATCTCTGTAAATCACCTGAATGTGACCTCGTGCATAATCCCTGTGTGAGAGGGGCATCCCAGAAAGCCTATATGACAATTGAATTTGACTCTCCCTATCTCAGGATGCTAACGTTTGTTTTGAAAACTTTGGAAAGTTGTACTCACAGCCTAATCCAAAGTGCTAATCCTAGTCTAATGTTGGTGGAAGATCCTAAAAACAAAAATGTTCTAGATAATTTTTAATTAGCGATGATTTTACAACTGTTCTTTACTCAAAGGGTGTATGCCAATGAAACTGATGGTATGATGACTCAATTCCCCAAAATGCACAAGAATATGATAAGAAATCATTTCTTTTGATGAATATCTATTTAAGGGAAAGAGAGAAAGTTGTTTTCACTATCAAACACTAATATGCAATGTCCTCAATCAATTTGTTTCTCATTCAAATCTGATGCAATGCTAAAAATGTCACAAATTCCTTCTAATATCCAAACCAATCACTAAAATATGTCCTTTTTCTTATATGTGAATTATAATCAGATGCAACACTTCTAAATGTCAAACAGTCTTCAGGATTAAACAACCAGAAGCAAACCTCACACAAAACAAAAATTACACTCTCGTCGTGAAATAGAAAAGAAGGACAAATATAACAAAATTTCAAAGAAGAACCAAAAAACCTTAAACAAAAGAGAAAATATGGAAAGTTGACCTCAAATATCAAATGAAAAGGTTCACAGACCTTTGGATTTCCTCACAAAAGTTTTCACTTAGTTAGATAAAGGAGAAGAAAACAACAAGTTAACTCTAGGTCAGCAAAGACAAAGAGTGGCTTCAAGGCAAGGACAGAAAATGGCAAATTCCCCCCAAAAAGAGGATGAATTCTCAAAAATAAGGGTTTTTGAAATCCAATACCAAGATGGACTAAGAGTATGAGACCCTAATCAAATGCCAAAACCAAGAAATAGCTTCTGAAGATGAAAATTCTAGAGAATTTCTCACAAAAAAGGGGTAGCGCTTTGGTGTAAGGGGCACGAGAGAATTCTAGAACTCTGTGTAAGGCTAAAGGGGAGTTCTACCACTTTGACAACAACAGGGGGGGAGCGCTCTTCTCCAAAACTCAGAAAAAATCCCAGAAACTCAAAAAATCAAGGAAATTCAGTCAATCAGGGTGATCTTGATGACATAAAGAGGCAATCAAACAAATCTAAGAAAAAAAAGGATAATGTAGAGAATATCAAATCAGTGGTCTAAGGGCCAAAACAAGATCTAGGAATGGAAACAAAAATCAGAGTTCCTCCCCAGTGGAGTCGCCAATTTCTGTTGTAGGTGAATCCCCCTATGGACAAGTGGATTCCCTCTTGGTCTCTAGACTCCTAAGGCCAAGACAAAAAAGTTCTTAACATGGACACTGACTTCCTTTTATATCTAATCAAGCTAATAAATGAAAGAGAAGGAGAAATATATGTACCTTGTTAGCGATGTTTATCCTTGCAAAGTCCAGGCTGAGCTTCGATCTTGAGCTCCCTGATAGGTCCTGCAAAATAAACAAAGATACAATGGACTTCCTACTCTACTAAGACTATCTCAAATATAGATCCATCTACTGTAGACAAACTCATATGGAACAAGCATAAGTTTGAAATAAACATGCCAAGCATTGATTATTAATGAGAACAAGTAAAATTACTTACAATCCTTTGAATGAAGGTGCAATAGCTTCTTCCAGTTCTCCTTGTCGAGCCCCTTTGCTCAAGTAATCTACACTGATTTATTTGATGACATATCAGTCATGAGATCCTAAGTTTCACATATCCAATCTTTTCCATGTACCTTTCACCATGAGAAGGCCTCCTTATATAACCTTGGCGAGGTCCAACCACTTGAGATATCTTTGGGATAAGTTGAGGATTCCTCTCCTTCAGTTGAGGATCTTCCCTAAAATCATGCCTTGACCATCTATTCGAATCAAACTACCTTTAGGAGTTGAGGGATTCTTCCTTGATTTGCCTCAAAAAACCCAAAATTTGCTAAAGAAAGGGTAGCGCTCCCCCAAAAGGGTGCACAAGGTGCTCAAACACTCCCCCAAAGAGGCTTAGGGAGCACCAGCACTCCCTGACAGTGGGTAGGGGAGTGCTCCTCTCCAAAATCCATTTTTTAGTGGTTTTTTCAATGGAAAAAGGTTTGTACTCCCTATCAAGTGACTTCTCTTCTTCAAAACCAGTCTTTTGGGTGTCTTAAGTCTCTTTGTGATGTCGTTAGAGGCACAACATAGGCAACATGGAAGTATATTGTTTTTGACACTTGCAACACTTGTGGTCAAGATGCGACACTTGCGGACAAGATGTGACACTTACAACACTTGTAATGACGGCAATTGCAACACTATCAAAGTGAGTAATTTTGAGGTGTAACAATGGCGACCCCACATTGGGCGCGATTTCCTAAGTGTCAAGCTTGGGAGGTAGGATACAAGCCTCCCATTAATGAAATAGCTAGAGGTAAATGCCTACAAACCAAACCAATTTATTGCAGAGTCATGTCACTAATCGAGTAGGGTTACAAACCATTATGGTTATGGTTATGCTAGTTACACTATATGA
>JASDQU010370750.1:21303-38461 GCA_032191745.1 Picea mariana | reverse complement strand
TGTGTGTGTGTGTGTGTGTGTGTGTGTGTTCTCAGCCATACAAAAATAGCAGAACGAGTGTATGTTACTTTTAGTCCTTAAATATGGTTATACATATATAAATGATTGTATATACATATATGGGTGTGCATGCATAAATAAAATGATGGAACTAGTGTATGTTCTTATTTAATCCTTAAATATGGTTATACAAATAAAAATGTGTGTATATCCCTGTAAATGTGTTAATACATAAAGGAAAGATTGAACTATTTCCATGTTCCTATTGACCATTGAATTATATATGTTGAAATCTTATTCAGATTTGTAGATCACCACAAAGAATAGATAGAAAGAATAATAATTCGAATACAATTTTCATTACTACAAAACCATAGTGATGAACTCAAAGTATCTTACCAAAACAACCCTTGTATTCAATCAAGCACTATTCAAAATATTAAAGTATCATAGACCAAAGACTCCATAGGAATCTTGTAATGTAAACATAATTCTAAGAAGTACATATAGAATCATGTTGTAACCGAAGTAAGGCGCGCATAGATCAGAACTCTAATACCTTTCGAGAGAGAGTTTTCCTTCATCCACATCCCTCGATTTGTATAACCTGCAAAGGAGAAAAGACGAGGGTTTAGTATACTATACTATCAATTAATGGAAATAAAATAGTAAGAATAAGACAAGGACAGTACTTAGCTTGATTCTATGAAGTTTTAGATCTCCTTTTTTCTTGGGCGTTATTCTATCCACGATCCAGGAGGAGGAGGAGTGGACCCAAAATCACTTGATGGTTACCATCGCAAAACATAACAAGACCCCATCATTAATTTAATGTATCCATGCATAAATAATTTCACTTATAAAATAGAGAGAAATGACAATGGACAAGTATTCCTGAATTGACAGTGAATAGATTTAATCAACATGAAGCACATTTTAATAGATATCAAATCCATGTGTATTGTTCACGATGAGTAACCAAGATTAAATAACGTTATAGAAGGGACCCAATACATAGTTTAAATCATGACTATGTAAAACGTGGATCAATCCCTATGAGTGGTCTACATAGATCACCCTTTTCATAAATGTTTTAACTCTAACCGACTAGAGTTTAAGTGCCCACGGGATAATCCACGACTCTCCCAGCAGAGGCACACTATTGCAATCCAAAGGATATAGGCAGTGTGTTGTTTTGAACGATTAATGTCCTACTAATATTTCTATGTAAACACAGGATGTAATTTACGAATTAGCACATAGAATTGATTTTTTCCGTATGTATTATTGCTATATGTATACACATGATGTAATTTATGAATTACCATAGAGAATGGATTTTGGTTGTATGTATTATCGCTATATGTATACACATGATGTAATTTATGAATTACCAAATAGAATGGATTTTGGTCATATGTATTATCGTTATTTGTATACACGGGATGTAATTTACGAATTACCATAGAGAATTGGTTTGGTCATATGTATTATCGCTATATGTATACACATGATGTAATTTACGAATTACCACAGAGGGGTAATCTTGCTATATATATTATTACTGTACAATACACAGAATGAAAATTATGAATAGAGGGTTGATGCTGCCTCATAGATATATATTATTGCTATGTACACAAAATGTAATTTGAAAAATTTCCCACAGAAGGTTAAGGAATACATATATATGTGCAAATGGTAAATACAAAACTTCCTATAGAGTTTCCAATAACAAAAAAATATAAATAACATTAACCTGCGTAGCTCGGGTTGGGATCTTGGATGAATCTGAGAGGGTAGGGTTAAAAATGTTACAACAGTAAATACAAGAAAACTTGAAAGGAAAACTGAAAGTTTAACTGTTAAAACGATTTTGGCCATGAAAGAACCGTAACAAATATAGACAAGAAGAACGACAACCAACCAGGAAAATACAATAACCCTCCAGTTTTGAAAACTTAAACACAGAGGAACCCCGAGAGGAAAGCACTTATGGAGGAACAATAATAATACAATGTAAATCCTCAACATAGAGAGAGAGAACAGGGAGTATGTCCATAGACCTCTCTCATATTTCTATATTGCATCAAAACATAGGTATACATAAGCGACAAAGAGTTATTTTACTTACCTCACCCATAAAATATCCAGATATGTGGTTGCCTCATTCCATCAGTTTTACGAGGGTCAAGCTTCCCAAGTCATCGGCCATATGTAGAGCAGAGGCAATGTTAGTTACAACGCAGAGGCCGATTCACTTACAGCGCAAAGGTAAGTTTTCATGAAAATAGAACCAAAGGAGGAAAGAAATGAGCGATGATGACCTCGAAGGCCTCAAAAATAGAAGTAATGGTTGTTGGGTACACCCAGTACCACTATCATGTGAATCCATGGTGATGGTGAGCCTGCATTGGGTGTGACTTCCTAATTTTAAAGATTGGGAGGTACGATACAAGCCTCCCATTAATGAAATAGCTAGAGGTAAATTCCTATAGACCCGACCTGTCAACCACCATTAAAAACGGATTCCAAGAAAATTTATTGCAGAGTCATGTCACTAGCCGGGTAGGGTTATGAACCATTTTGGTTATGGTTATCCTAGTTACACTATACAAAGAGTATATGATGTTAGGGTATGCACACTGTAATCTATATGTTAAACGATAGGTATTTCGTTTGAGCTCGTGTTAGTGCCATGTTGACATGTATCAGTCTATGTGTTAAATGATGGGTTTATCATTTACGATAAAGTCTTACATTTGTGATAGTATCCACATAGCAATTTATATATTAAACGATAACTTGTGATTAGTTTTAGTGTTATATGTTAAACAATGAATTATGGATAGTGTTATTTTATAGTATCCATGTGATAGGTCACATGGTAAACAATATTTATATATATATGTTGATATGAATAAAGTTATTGTTATGGTATCCATAGGTTATTTTATATGGTAAAATGTGTATATATATATATATATTCTTATTGTTAAAGAATCCATGTGATAGTATATATATATATATATATATATATATATATATATTAATAGTAAAGTGTTGAGGTATCCACACAAAAGTTTGTAAGATAAATAATGCATATCGTTATGGCTAATGTTAATATTATGGATAGATTTTATGACAGTTTATGACGATAAATCTACTATGCATACAATAAAGCAATAAATATATGTTGAATGGATTATCTCTGTGTCACAATCAAATGTTGAAGAGTCAAGGAACTTAATGTCCCCTAAACAAATTTTTTTTTTTTTTTGGGAAATTTGGGCTACATTACATATGGTATCAGAGTTGAATGTTACAACACTTGGATCTCAAGGCAAGGCCAAATTATTTTAAGTTTTTATTGTATTTTAAATAAAAACTAACACATATGTTTATTGTTACAAAAGAAAAATTCGTTCGTCTATTGTGATAATGTCATCACAGAATGAAGAAGAAATTAGACCCGAAGAGAATCATAATCAAGGATTTCCTAAATAACCTAGGAATAATAGCAAAGGAAGTTCAACCACCCAGGTTTTGAAACAATGAATAAACTCATTGTGGAATTACAAGTGTTTAAAAAAGATAACGAAAAGATGGAAAAGACACATCAAGACCAGTTAGAAATAAATGAAAAGTTGCTACGCAGTATAGTGACAAAGAAGAAGAAGTCCGAAAAAGGTCCTCTAAAAACTATGGTCATGAAACTGAAAATGTGAATAATTCTTTTGAAGACACACACATGGAAGGAAACAAAACAACTACATGAAGAAAAAGAAAACAAGTAGATCACCTCGATGATGAATTCAAGAAAATGAAACCATCCACCTTTGATGGATAATCAAGGAAAGGTGAAGAGGCTGAAGCATGGCTCCTAGATGTAAAGAAATACTTCCAGATCTACAATTACTTGAGTAATATGAAAGTTAGATTGGCCATTTACAACTTGGAGGGAAAAGCAAGTATCTGGTAGAAAGACCTGAAATCAACTAAGGGATTGAAAGAGAAATAGATGGAATGGTCATATTTTAAGAAATATTTCAAGAAGAAATATTTGTCAGAAAGCTATTACTAAAGAAAGACTAAGGAATTCTATGAGCTAAGAATCAGACAAATGACCATGAATGATATGATAAATAAATTTCTAGAACTTTTGAGATTTGTACAATACATCAAGGAAGACAAGGTAAATATACAATGATTCTTAAGTTGTCTACCATAGTCATACAAAGACATAATTGAATTTTAAAATCCCAAGACTTTAAACGAAGTGCTTAGAAAATCACGAATGTGCTATGATCAATACAAACATAGGTCTGAAATTCCTGAGGCATGGAAGGACAAGAAATAAGACATAATGAATCAACAAAAGAAATGCTTCTAACCAGCCCCTTTCCAGAATATGGCAAAGAGTTTCCAAAATAAGGAATATCATTCCAACACCTAGAGTGCTCAAGGGGGAGGTAGACCAGTTAACCTGGGAGTCAAGAAAGTTGGGGACAGCCCCAGAGAACCATTAAAGTGTTGGGAGTGTGGAGAACCTCACTTGAGGAGAAACTGTCCACGCTTAATTTCCACAGTGAGAACTACATTCCAAAACCTACAAGAAGATTCTACAATAGGAGATATGGGAAGAAGAGTGCAAATAATTAATGCAGATGTGGATGGTAGACAAGTTTATCATCAATCCACTATCGTGGAGGTTGAAGGTAAAATTCATGATAACCGCATTACTATATTAAGTGACCCAGGAGCTAGTATCAATTATGTTACTCCTGGTCTAGTTGAATTAAACAAGCTCAAAAAAGTAAAGCATGCGAAGTCCTGGTTAGTACAGTTAGAAACAAGGACCAAGAGAAAAGTAACAGATTTCATTCCTAAATGTAAACTCAACATAGATGGTAAAAGTACAAAGTTAAATCAGAACATTTTACCTTTGGGATCTTACGATATAATCATTGGAATAGACTAGTTAGAGAAACATAAAATAATTTTGAATTGTTACGAAAAGTCACTTACTTACAGAGATGAAAACAACACAGTTAGGACAATACAAGGGATCAGAAAACCAGTTTCGGTTAGGCAGATATCAACCATGTAGTTTAAGAAATGTATGAATAAGGGTTTCTAAGTTTATGTTGTTCAAGTAACTAATCTGTTAGAAAAGGAAAACAAACCAAGTATAGAAGACTCTGCAGTCCTACATGTGTTTAGAGATGTATTTATGGACAAGATACCATAAATACCTCCAAGAAGAGAGATAGAGTTCTCTATTGATCTACTACTTGGATATACCCCGATATCTAAGGAACCTTATAGAATGAGATTACCTGAATTAACATAGCTGAAAATTCATCTACAAGAATAGTTAGATAAAGAATATATTAGACCAAGTGTCTTTCCTTGGGGAGAACCTGTTCTTTTCATTAAAAAGAAAGATGGGACTTTGAGGCTATGCATTGACTATCAATAATTAAATAAGATGACGATTAAAAACAAGTATCCTTTACCCTGAATTAACGACCTCTTTGACCAAGTGGGAAGAGAAAAGATCTTCTCTAAGTTAGATTTAAGGTCTGGTTATCACCAAGTCAGAATAAAAGATGAAGATTTAAATAAAACAACATTTAGAACACGATAAAGACACTATGAGTTTGTAGCAATTCTGTTTGGTCTTACTAATGCACCAACAACCTTTATGTGTTTGATGAATAGTATATTAAGTCAATATATGGATAAATTTGTATTCGTGTTTATAGATGATATTTTAGTTTACTCAAAAATGGAAGAAGAAAATGAAGAACATATGAAAATAGTATTGTAGACCTTAAGGAAACACAAGTTGTATTCAAATTTTGATAAGTGTGACTTCTACCAAAGAAGGATACAGTACCTAGGACATGTGATATTCGACGATGGTATTCCAGTTGATCCAGAGAAGATAAAATCCATTATGGAATGGCCTATCCCTAAGGATGTAGTAGACATTAGATAATTTATAGGAATAACCGGTTATTACTGAAGATTTATTAGAGGATTTTCTAAGATCGTGTATCCAATTACATCCCTACAAAGAAAGGGAATAAGGTTTACTTGGTCACAAAAGTGTTAGGACAACTTTGATAAGCTAAAGGGACTGTTAATGACAACACCTAGGATAGCAAATCCCAATAAATACTTTACAGTTTGTGTGGATGCAAGCAAAGAAGGCTTGGGAGGTGTCCTAACACAAGATGGACACGTCATCTGTTACGAATCACATAAACTGAAAGAACACGAATGGAACTATGTTACACATGATTTGGAGTTAGCAGTCGTAATTCATGCGCTGAAAATGTGGCGACATTATTTAATGGGGACAAAATGTTATACTACTAACCAACAACATTGGTGTAAAGTTTTTATTCAGTCAACCAGATCTCAACGCAACGCAAGCGAGGTGGCTAGCCTTTTTAAGTGAATTTGATTTTGAAGTAAGACACATCAAAGGAAAAGAAAACAATGTTGCATATGCCCTAAGTCAGAGGACTAACAGACTTTTTGAGATATGTGTTAGCAAATCAAAAAACGACATCGAACAAAGAATAAAATCTGTAAGCTGTAATGACGAAAAATAAATCAAAACAACAAGAAAATTACAAGAAAATGCAGAACAAATGAACAAAACAAATATGAGTTTAGATAAAAATGGACTTCTAAGGTTCAAAAACAAGTTTTATGTATCTAACTCTGTTGAATTAAAGTCAACAATTCTTGATGAATTGCACAAAACATCATATTATGGTCATCTAGGATACCAGAAAATGATAACAGCCTTAGGAAAATTGTTTTATTGGCCTAACATGAAAAGTGAAACAATTGAATACTTATCTAAATGCTTATATTGTCAACAGGTAAAGGTTGAACATCAACATCGAGATGGACTGCTACAGCCTCTACCTATACCAGAATGGAAGTGGGAGATTATCTCATTGGACTTCATCACAGGTTTTCCTAAGACTCAAAAGCAAAATGACTCGATTATGGTAGCGATTGATAAACTTAGCAAATATGAACATTCTATACCTATGAAATCTACTTATAAAACAATTAATATTGCTGAAATTTTTATGAAAGAAATATTTAGATTACATGGAATTCCTTAGATGGTTATCTTTGATAGATATGTCAAATTTACGTCAAATTTTTAGAATGAATTGTTTGCGAGATTGGATACTAGCCTGAATTTCATCACAAGCTACCATCCACAAGCAAATGGGAAAACCAAACAAACAAATCAGATTGTGGAATACACGTTACAAATGTACGTGAGATTGAAACCAGTTAAGTGGGAGGAGTACCTACAATTAGTTGATTTTTCTTACAATAATGGCTAGCAGACATCATCCAAGATGAGTCCCTTCAAAGCATTATATGGAAGGAAATGCACAACTCTGATTAGCTGGGATAATCTAGTTGACAAGCTTATGATGGGACCATAAATGCTCCAGGAAATGGAGAAAATGGTAAAAAGGGTACAACATAATTTAAAGGAGGCCTAAGACTGACAGAAAAGCTACGCGGATTTTAAAAGGAGACACTAGGAATTTCAAATTGGGGACCATGTATATATGAAAGTCAAAGCAAGAAGAAGCTCTCTAAAGCTAGGAAATTGTTCAAATTTTGTGCCTAGGTTTTGCATCCCCTTCGATATTTTAACTCGAATCAGACTAGTGGCGTATCAACTAACAGTTCTTGCAAACTTAAAAGTTCATAATGTTTTCCATGTTTCCTTTTTAAAAAAGTATATTCATGATCCTACTCACATCATTGATTGGAACATGGTGTAGATGGAACTAGAAGGAGAGTTCCAAGCAGAACCTATGAGTATTCTGGACAGGAAAGAAACAATACTACGAAACAGAGCCATCGCCCAGGTAAAAGTGCAATGGAATCACTTTAGCCCTGAGGAGGCCACTTGGGAATTAAGGAAGATTTGAAGAAATCTTATCCAAACCTATTCTAAGACAGGAATGAACACCGAGGAAAGTGTTGTACTTAAGGGGGAGAGGATTTAATGTCCCCAAAATTTTAGAATATTAAATTCTAAGTAAACTTTGGAACAAATATCCATTTTTGGAAAATTCTGATTTGGAAATTATTTGCCATTTATGGAAAATCCAAATTTGGAATTTTTTATTATTGTAATTAATTATTTGATGACTCTTGGGAAAATATTTGACTTCCCCAACTAACCTCTTTTATTTTGACACATGTGAAAGACAAACTTTTTATAAATTAAATGTTGGAAGATAAATGGAACAACCGGGTTAAAAATAGCTAACCATGACTCCATGAGTGGAGAACAGTTTTGAGTTGTCTCGAGGCTTATTTTTACAAATGGAAGATGTAGGATTTGACCAATATCAACCCCTAAAAATCATGGATTTGTAAAGATTCAAATTTCCCAAGGAAGGAAGGAAATACCTAGGCACACGATGCATATAAAAACAACATATGGAGGAGGCATGACGTTGCTTAGTATGTTGGAGAAAGGAAACTACTTGTTGTTATGAACACTGTTAGTGTGAGGAAAAGGAATTTCTTATCTGTGGATGGTTACTGTAGCTAAGGAAGATCATGTCATTTTTCCTTTATGGACTCATGGTCAGGCTAGGGGGGTGAACATGGAAAGTGAAGTTGGTTTTTTTGTTCTACAGTTGGGTGGAACGTGGTTGTTCCATTTGTATTCCAGCATCAGGTTTTAGATATGTATCTTTACTTTCATTCCTTGTCAATATTATGTTGATTACTAATTTTTAGGGAGATGATGGTTTATTATAGTTCACAGATACTATATTGTTTTAATTGGAATGTGATGATGGTATATATATATGTGCTCAACCATACAAAAGTAGCAGAACTAGTGTATGTTCCTATTAGTCCTTAAATATGGTTATACATATATAAATGACTGTATATACATATATAGGTGTGCATGCATAAATAAAATGATGGAACTAGTGTATGTTCCTATTTAATCCTTAAATATGGTTATACATATAAAAATGACTGCATATCCCTGTAAATGTGTTCATGCATAAAGGAAAGATTGAAATATTTCCATATTCCTATTGACCATTGAATTATATATGTTGAAATTCTATTCATATCTATACATCACCACAGAGAATAGATAGAAATAATAATAGTTTGAATACAATTTGCATTACTACATAAAACATAGTGATGAACTCAAAGTATCTTACAAAAACAACCCTTGTATTCAATCGAGCACTGTTCAAAATATTATAGTATCATAGACCAAAGACTCCACAGTAATATTGTAATGTAAACAAAATTCTAAGAAGCACATATAGAATCCTGTTGTAACCAAAGTAAGACGCGCATAGATTAGAACTCAAATACCTTTCAAGAGAGAGTTTTCCTTCTTCCACTTCCCTCGATTTGTATAACCTGCAAAGGAGAAAAGACGAGGGTTTAGTAAACTATACTATCATTTAATGGAAATAAAATAGTAAAAATAAGACAAGGACAAAACTTAGCTTGAATCTGCAAAGTTTCAGATCGCCTTTGTTCTAGGGCGATATTTTGTCCATGATCCAGGAGGAGGAGGAGTGGACCCAAAATTGGTTGATGGGTACCCTCGCAAAACATAACATGGCCCCATCATTAATTTAATGTATCCATGAACAAAGAATTTCACTTATAAAATAGAGAGAAACGACAGTGAACAATCATTCCTGAATAGACACTGAATAGATTTAATTAGCATGAAGCACATTTTAATAGATATCAAATCCCTGTGTATTGTTCACAACGAGTAACCAAGATTAAATAACACTAGAGAATGGACCCAATACATAGTTTTAAATCATGAATGTGTAAAACGTGGATCGAACCCTATGAGTGGTCGACATAGATGACCCTTTTCATAAACCTTTTAATTCTAACCGACGACAATTTAAGTGGCCGTGGGATAACCCACGACTTTCTCGAAAGAGGAAAACTATTGCAATCCAAAGGATATAGGCACTGTGTTGTTTCTAATGATTAATGTCCTACTAATTTTTCTATGTAAACACATGATCTGATTTACGAATTACCATAGAGAACTGATTTTTGCCATATGTATTATTGCTATATGTATACAAAGGTGTAATTTATGAATCACCACAAAGAATAGATTTTGGCCATATGTATTATCGCTATATGTATACACAGGATGTAATTTATGAATTACCACATAGAATGGATTTTGGTCTTATGTATTATCGCTATATGTATACACAGGATGTAATTTACGAATTATCACACATGGGTAATCTTGCTATATATATTATTATTGTACAATACATAGAATGCAAATTACGAACATAGGGTCAAGGTTGCCACATACATATATATTATTGCTATGTACACAGAATATAATTTGAGAAATTTCCCACACATGGTTAACAAATACATATATATGTGCAAATGGTAAATACAAACCTTCCTACAGAGTTTCCAATAACAAACAAATCCAAATAAAATTAACCTGCATAGCCCGGGTTGGGATCTTGGAGGAATCCCAGAAGGTAGGGTTAAAAATGTTACAACAGTAAATACAAGAAAATGCGAAAGGAAAACTGAAAGTTTAACTATTAAAACAATTTCGAATACGAAATAACTGTAACAAATATATACTAGAAGAATGAAAACCAACCAAGAAAATACAATAACCCTCCAGTTTCAAAAATTTAAACACAGAGGAACCCCGGGTGGAAAATACTTACAGAGGCACAATAATAATACAATGTAAATCCTCAACAGAAAGCGATAACGGGGATTCTATCCATAGACCTCTCTCATATTTCTACATTGCATCAAAACAAAGGTATACATAAGAAACATAGAGTTCTTTTACTTAACTCACACATAGAAGATCCAGAGATGTGGTCGCTTCCTTCCATCATTTTTACCAGGGCTGATCTTCCAAAGTTGTCAACCATATGCAGAGCAAAGGCAATGCTAGTTACATTGTAGAGGTCGATTCACTTATGGCACAAAGGTAACTTTTCGTGAATACATAACCAATGGGGGGAAAAAATGAACAATGGTGACCGTGAAGGTCTCACAAAGAGGAGTAATGGTTTTTGGGTACACCCAGTACCACTTCCATGTGAATCCATGGTGATGGCTGTTGTAGGTGAATCCCCCTGCGGACAAGTGGATTCCCTCTTGGTCTCTAGACTCCTAAGGCCAAGACAGAAAAGTTCTTAACATGTACACTGACTCCCTTTTAGATCTTTAAATCAAGCTAATAAATGAAAGAGAAGGAGAAAGATATGTACCTTGTTATCGATGTTTATCCTTGCAAAGTCCAAGTTGAGCTTTGATCTTGAGCTCCCTGATAGGTCCTGCAAAACAAACAAAGATACAATGGACTTCCTACTCTACTGAGATTATCTAAAATATAGATCCATCTACTGCAGACAAACTCATATGGAACAAGCATAAGTTTGAAAGAAGCAGGCCAAGCATTGATTATTAATGAGAACAAGTAAAAGTAATTACAATCCTTTGAATGAAGGTGCAACAACTTCTTCCAATTCTCCTTGTCCAACCCCTTTACTCAAGTAATCTACATTGATTTCTTTGATGACATTTCACTCATGAGATCATAAGTTTCACATCTCCAATCTTTTCCATGTACCTTTCACCATGAGAAGGCCTCCTTATATAACCTTGGAGAGGTCGAACCACTTGAGAGATATTTGGGATAAGTTGAGGATTCATCTCCTTCAGTTGAGGATCTTCCCTAAGATCATGCCTTGACCATCTATTAGAATCCATCTACCTTCAGGAGTTGAGGGATTCTTCCCTGATTTGCCTCAACAAACCCAAAATTTGCTAAAAAAATGGTAGCGCTCCCCCAAAAGGGTGCACAGGGCGCTCAAACACTCCCCCAAAGAGGCTTAGGGAGCGCCATCACTCCCTGACAGTGGGTAGGGGAACACTCCTCTCCAAAATCCATTTTTTAGTGGGTTTTTCAATGGAAAAAG
Organism: Picea mariana; assembly: GCA_032191745.1. Lineage (NCBI taxonomy): Eukaryota > Viridiplantae > Streptophyta > Pinopsida > Pinales > Pinaceae > Picea > Picea mariana. Next base: position 26,405 of record JASDQU010370750.1, on the reverse strand, counting down.
GTTTGTACTCCCTACCAAGTGACCTCTCTTCTTCAAAACTAGTCTTTGGGGTGTCTTATGTGTCTTTCTGATGTCGTTAGAGGCACGGCATATGAAAGATGGAAGTATATTGTTTTTGACACTTGCAACACTTTTGGTCAAGATGTGACACTTGCGGACAAGATGCGACACTTACAACACTTGTAATGACGACACTTGCGACACTATCGAAGTGAGTAATTTTGAGGTGTAACAAATTGCCCCCCAAAGTATGAAGTTAGAAGACAATGATGACTGAATTACTTTGTAGATGTTTTTGAGCAAGAGTATGGATGCAGAGAAACCGGATAAAGATGCACCCAACCATCAAACAAATATTATGACATGTTTCAAATCCAAGGCAGGAATACCTATGCTTGAGTGATAAAGATGTTTTAGGTATGGCTTCCATAAAATACACCACGGATCCATAATTATATTGACAAAATGGTATAGCCACTGCAAATACAATGTGAATCTATACTTCTATGACCTCAACTGATCGTAGCCACAAAGAATAAACAATGGATCTATGAGATGGCAAGACATAGCCACAACCAATACAAAGTGGATCTATGTAACAGTATATGTGTCATAGTCCAAAAGAACTCCTTCACAACCTGGGCAAAAGTATACATAAGAGTGAAAACTCAACCCAAGTTCTTCTTACCGATCTCAATGTAGCACGAATCTAACCATGTGAATAGATGTCCTAGTGTCGAACATGTCGAAAACCACTTGATTACTGGTCAATGATGTAAACTGTTAACAAGCGCGAGGGATATCACCATTGATGTCAATGATTCCCAAGGTACTCTAGTACATTCCAATGAATGCGAATGAATGAGCTGAAGTTGAATATCCGTGGAATCATTTGATCAGGGGTCAATGATTTAAACCCACTTTCAGATGCGAGGAGGCCTGTCATTAAGGCATGCAGGTCCCAAGGTACTAACTGGTTTCTAAGTCTAGTTCCTGGATAATGTGTTGAATTCGACAGGAATAGACTCGTTGAAGGAGGGCCTTGATGTATCCCCCATCAACGACACAAAACTGACACAAAGATGTAATTGGTATATCAAATGAACATGGGCTGGAATGGGTATTGAAACAAGATATTTGTGATGGCTAACTCACAAGGCAGATACTTCCCTTGAGCACTGAGGCACGACAGTAGAAACATGACATGGACCAAAACTTGATGATGCAATGGATGTTGTGACTTTCGTCGGGTGAACCAAAGGAGTAAGAGAAACTCAGAAGATTGGATCAGTACAGAGGTTCAACGGATTAAAATGCATGAAAATACAAAGTACCGTGTTCAAGGGCGACCGTAAGAGTTACTGGTAGTGTTCTCAAAAAATTGCTTCGCTTGCTTGTTTCAATTTTTCCCCCATCCAGATAGACAAGTACCTCTTTTTAATTTAATGATCTTGAGAAGGGTAACACATGATCGATATGACTCACCTTTGGTAAGTCCCTCTTCCCTTATTTAATGAACTAGAAGAAGTAAGAGTTTGGTCTCATATGGGCCCTTCAATGTATGATCATTTAACGAGTCCAGAGAAGGTAAACTCAGTGGTTTTTCATATTTAGAGAGTCTGAAAACTACTTAAAGATGACTCCAAAGTTGTCTCTTTTCATAATATTAGTCTCGCGAGGCCAAAAAAGAGATAAATTATCACTCGAAAGATGCCCTTTCAAACCTTTTAATGAGTGGGAAAGGAAGCAAGATCACTCGACAATCTTTTCATGTTTAGAGAGTCTCAAAAGAGCTTAAAGACGACTCCAGGGGGTGCCTTTTTTGTATAACCTTTACGAGTCCGAAAAAGTGATAAAAGTCTACTCGGTTACATTATCATGTTTTTTCGAGCATGAGAAGGAACAAATACCAAGTTCGGTATGCCCCCAGCTTGAAAGATAGTGGATTAACTCTAGAATGATCATCAAAGGCTGGAGACATGCCCTCCAAGCTTCAATTCATTCACCGACATTGAGGTCGTCACCAATTTCTCTACTAGATGGAGAAAAAAGATAAGAGTGAATGAAAAGAAGGTTCAAGAGAGGTGATTGTTTCATTTTTTAATGAGCTTGTTATAGAAAGGAAAACTATTCTCAAAGATTTGGTTTCAGTTTTTAACGAGCTTGCCACAGAGAAGAGAAATCGTGCTTGTGTTCCTTGTTTCATTGTTTAATGAGCTAGCTACAGAGAAGAGAAACTATGCTCGTAGCCTCTATTTCATTGTTTAACGAGCTTGCTATAGAGAAGAGAAACTATGCTCATGACCTCTGTTTCATTTTTTAACGAGCTTGCTACAAAGAAGAGAAACTATGCTCGTAACCTCTGTTTCATTTTTTAATGAGGTTGCTACAGAGAAGAAAAACTATGCTCGTGACCTCTGTTTCATTTTTTAACGATCTTTCTACAGAGAGAAAAAACTGTGCTCATGAACTCTTCTTGATTATGGCTTCCAAGATAATAATTCTCTGGAAGGACACCATGTCAAGAGACAAAACTTGGTCATGGCTTCCAAGAGATCTTCACTGGATAGAAGAAAATCACTCTGGAAGGAACACATATATAGGGTTTTGACAGGGGTAAAGATATTAGGCTCCAATAGCCCTACAGAAGAGATCACCATGTCAACTACCAGATCCAAATCATCGGAAGTTGAAGGCATGGGAGACGATGGAAAATCAACATTAGGAGGGGAGATAGAGTGTATGTCTTCCCAAATTTCTTCACGAGGAGGAAGAAAAGAGGATCGATGATGGTTATCATCCCTAGGTAGCTTTTCAATGCTCAATATTTCCATAATAGATTCATGAGAGGGAAAAATTAGGGAAATGTAGTCAATTGCAGACGACAAGGAACTTAATCGTGATGGCATTGAGTAACTTTCGGGTGCCAATAGATGTTGGTCATCCGAAGAGGGACAAGCGGATTGGATAGAAATGTATGAGTTTTCAATTGGACTAAGTGGAACGATGTCACCTAGTGCATCGAATTCCAACGGACTAGGTACAATCCAAGGGTCGGATGATTCCAAAGATTGATAAGCCGCGGTCGAAATCATATCGACGATGGAAATATGATGTGTAGTCAGTGGAAGTGGTGTAGGGAAGGTACCCATGAGGCTAGAATATTTCAGTAAGACAACACCAATTCTTTCATACGTGATCTTGTGGTCTCCCAACGAAGGAATGTTGTTGGTAGTGGGAGCGCGAGCATCGATCATGCAAAAATCTAACTAATCAACAGTGACAATTTTTCCATGATGAGGAAATTGTACACATCGAAAGACCGATGAGGCAACATCAGTCATATCATAAAACCAAATTCTTACAAGTAACAAGTTGTAATTGAGGGGAGCATCGACCACCTCGACATCAACAGTGACAGTTTTTCCACCCAATTGGATGGGCAGGGACAATAAAAGCCCATGGGGTTGAAAAACTCACCCATTGAAGGTGCTTAACATCGTTGGGGATTTGTTAAGTGTGGGTGATTTTAAACCTTTCCAACATGCTAAAGACATGACACAAGTTGAGGTTCCCTCATCCAGAATAGTTCGATGGATTTTTTGATTGTGAACAACAACGTCAACTAGGAAAGAAATTTGGTGGGAGAGTCGAGACATATAATTGTCCAGGTTAAACATGATATGGTTGGACGACTCAGGATCAACAATGCCAATAGCGGCCAAGAGCGTTCTACATTGACTACGGTAGTGCTGTAGAACTTCTAACACAGACATAGCACATGGTGCTTGAGCCAAATCTTCAACAATGTTGTAGTTCTGGGCGGCACGTGAACTAGGATTAAAGGTAGATTTACGGATAGTCCTCTTAGGAGGGTGTAAGATAGAGTCAAACATAGGTTTCTCAATCTGAAGTGGTTGAGACGGAGGATTAACCGATGGAGGACCAACGGAGGATGGCGATGGATCCGGTGAAGTACCGATACCATTAGTGACCTTTCTGTTGTCAGGGTTACCCGGTGTGTTGTATGCCTTATAGAGAGTGGTCAAATTAATCCCATTAAACATATAAATATGTGCACTCATCGAGGCCTCATCATGAAAATGGATAGAACTGCCCCCAGGAGAGGGGGTTTAAGCAACCATAGATTGTTGTTGTGGAAAAGGATGAGTAAGCACAATGGGTTGTGAATTTCCTTGGAAAAGTTTGGCCACTTCACTGCAATGTGGACAGTCTTGAGTGTAGTGATCGTCACCACAAATGATACACGGGAATTTCAGTTTTCGTTGTGGTTTCTTTTCAGTAGCAGGTGTTTGATCTTGATTTTTTGGTTGTTCATTGTTATTGGTATTTTTTGATTTATTTTTTGTCTTCTTCTTACCTCTAGATTGTTGTGAAGGGGAAGATTGAACTGCATTCACCTCAGAGATCTGAGTTTGGGGGGAGGTAGAGGAGTGTGTGGTCGATTGGGAAGTAGATTGAGTTTTGACGGAACCGATAACACCATCTGCATGAGATGAGGATGACGACTTGGATGGATTGGTATTAGCTCGAGTAACATTTGGAAGAAAATCATACAGAGTACCAGATTATGAATAAACCAAATCTAAGTACTAATCCCAAGAAATGGTTTCTTCCTCAATGACCGTGCCACCCATAGTGACATCGCGAGCGATCGGGGGTAAAAGTGATTTAGTAAACCATTCCTCCAATAATATGTTAGGAATGATTACCTTGATCATCCTTCATCATCGTCTCCACTCATTAATATGGTCAGAGATATGCACATAGTCAGTTTGATGAAGGGAGGTCAAGAATTCAGTACCTGTCTCGTAGCGAATAGGTGGTTGAAAGTGCGTGAGGAAAGACATGGAAAGGGAGTTGAAATCATGGAAAGAATCATGTGGTAGTTCAATATACCACTTTGCTGCTGAGCCCGTAAGTGTTCACTAAAAAGGACGCAAACGTATAGAATCATCCATGAGGGAGTTTGATGAACACCACAAATGGAAAGTCATCACATGGTTATTTGGATCTTCGCCAGATTTTCTGTCAAATTTCAGAATATCAGAAGGAAGTTTAGCTGGAATAACTAGCCAAAC
>JASDQU010370749.1:82718-98075 GCA_032191745.1 Picea mariana | reverse complement strand
CCCTCTTTTCTTCATTCTTTTCACCGAGAACTTGCACATTAACACACACCACCCTTTATGTATCTATTCATTGTCATTCATCTTCTTTCTTTGCTTGGTTGATTGCAAATCCTCTAAGTTAGACAATTGTCACCAAGAATCCATTTCATTTTCTTCGACCATGTTTCCATATTTTTATTTGATTGTGTACATTCAACCTTTTGATTCAACTATAGAAGCATTCCTCCCTTCTTTATGATTATTCTTTGTTGAGTTCTATAGTGTACATTGAAAATCTAATGTTCATCTCTTCTTAACCCATCTAACATTCATCTTTCTTGACAGAGTTTGTATTTATTTTCTATATCATAATAATTTAAATTATTTGCTTTACATCTCTACAGTATCATCTTTGCTTATTCCTTCTCCTTCTTCTCCATGATTGATGCATCTGACTGTGGAATATTTCGAGTTTAGATTTAATTTGCAGCCTTGTTTGATTTCCTTTTGCTTAAGATTGATTTTAGATTGATTTCATTAAATTTCCTATAGTTTGCTTTCAGATTGATTTATTTTCATGTGCCTTTGGATTCCTTGCACTTTAATTTCACATAGCTTCAATCACCAATGAACAGATTAAAGGTATAACTCATGAGATATGGCCTTCTTGCGTTGGAATTATTCCTAAGGTGTTACTTTCTATCGTGAATTTCATTTTCGTTTGCTTGTTTCTTTTATTGTATTTAAGTGTGGATCCGCTATAGGAAATAATCATTGAAGGACAAAAAACTTAAGTAATCTACTCATGATTAATCACACGAACATCACCCTGAGTGCATGGAAGAATGTAATCTAAGCCTTTATAGCACTAGGTTATTCCTATGTCCCAGTGATGAATCCTTGGTGCTAATTTCCTACAGTGTGGGTTTGAAGATTGTTTTACCGACTTTAGATTAGGCTAGACTAAGCTTTGATCCTGCGTTTCTTGTGCCTACACCTCGAAGCTTACAAGCCCCGATTGATCATTTAATGTGGGAATGAATAGTACATATATTTAGCCCCACATTTTTGGGGTCATTGTTGGGGAGGTGCTAAAGGGATTAGAGTATAGGTAAGTTGTTTTTATTTCTCCAAGGCCTTGATTGTTCTTTTCATGCAAGTGTGTTTATTTTCATGCAAGTGTGGTGTGATTTTAAGGATGACCTAAGGGCAGAGAGAAGACGGTAAGACGTGAGGGAAGAGCCCACACATATCTCATACACTTTAGTGGGGTTGCTCCAAAGTTAGGTTTTCCTCTTCCTTTGAGTAGTCAGAATTTGTGGTTTATTAGCATTAGTCATATTTTATATACATGAGAAGAGAAGCTAACTTGTGTGAATAGATAACTTGGTGAAAATAGGGTCCTAATAGCACAGTGCCACTTTGACTGTATAGTTGGTTTTCTTACATTTTCTTTCAGTTCGCTTCCTTTTCATTTCTTTAGGATTGAAAAAACAAATGGGTGTTGTAAGAACCCCTAATCCATGTGTGAGACATGACCTATCAACCAACAAGATGGATTCAAAGATGATAATGAGTTTGGAATAACTCTCTCAAGTCCTAGCAGTAGTTGGGATCTCTTCTTCTCAGGAAGAGCACATCTTGGCAACAGTCAGGAACATATCTCCAAAAGACATAAAAGAACTAAAGTCCTATGAGCCATACCTACAGGAAGATCGAGAAACCTTCATTGATCAATTTGACCAATCTACCAAGGAGATCGAAGACTCATGGACCATATCTGATCAAGAGAAGCCATTAGAACCTAAGATTGAGGAGGCTAAATAAAATAATACACATAGTGGTTTAAATGAATAGGTGAACCAAGGACACTGTGATTATATTGAACGTTGGTTCGAGGCCACTGTCAGATTGCACCACCACTCTCTTCTTCAACAACTCTCCACATCATATTATTCAAAATTGTTGGTTCATCATGTTCGGGTACTTATTAAAGTATATTATATAAACTTGAATGCGAGTATATTTATGATCATGTTATGCACATGGATTCATTGGAAGTATTCATATACTTGAAAAGGGGTTTTTTCTTAGGTAAGGTAGGACAATAAATAAATAAATGTTGCATGTAGTTGTTATTTTGGTGCAACATCACTTTGTATGTCTTTTTCAATAATTATAGCTGTCGGGCTGAGAAACTAATCTTAAGGGAGTTTGTTGCCCCAAAATGTTTAATATGTTTTTCAAGCTAATAGTTAGATTTTTTCCCCAGTTTTCTAAATAAATCAGGCTATGATGATTTGTTGGAGTTTTGTAGGTATCCTCTTTTCGGTTGGATTGGAGGAACATCTTCATGAATTATTCAGGGAAGTGATTGAATTTATTTTGGTTCTGTTGTTTCGTTAAAACTATCCTTTATTCCAATCCTTTATTACCTAAAACAATATTGGAAACAACTGAATCTCTTTTTCTACTACTTCCTTAAAATTTGTTTTTCTTTTAAGACCATTCTCTGACCTTTATTAGTTTTGCTCTACTATTTTTTTGAACTGTTTTCCTTGAAGAAATTTATAGTTTAGGTAATTATTAATAATGCAAAACTAAAAAGAAAAGAGTTCAATTATCAAACCCAAGACCTCTGACATAACCAATCATTTTCAGTTCTTTTATATTACAAAATTTCATATCATTTATTATAGCAGTAACTCATAGCCTCGTCTTTAATTATACCATGGGATTACATAAAGTTAAAATTCCATATTATGAGGCCCATAGGCAGCTAGTACAACCTGATCTAATCTCAAAGTTGGTTAGTAGAGCATCCTTATTAAAGAGTAGTAGGAGAGTGCATGAAGTTTCTACCCATGGGAACACTATTATAATCTTATATGGAGAAGATGAACTTGAGGACTAGAGGCACATTTAGGTCATTCTCTCATGGCCTCATCCACCACACATTAAGTAGGTTTGACCATGATATGTCTTTGGACTAAATCTCAATACACAAGTCTATTTTTCATGCGAACAATATTTTATGGGCAATCTATAAAATATCTTCCAACTCAATACCATCCCATCCCGTAAAAAGGTTTTCAAAGATGCTTCCCCATTCACCCATGTGAATGCAATATATAAATTTTATCTTGAGGGTAAAGTTTGGGACAAGGGCCTTCGATGGAAAATGGGTGTAAGAGGCTAACCCTCCGGGATACTGAACAGGTATACTGGCAGTGGGTACCAGCCTGTGGTATGGCTAGGAAAACCCATCAAGGTACTGAACAGGCTCGTGGGAAATGGGGAATTCTTCATGGGGAGGATATTTCTTAGATGTCAAAATTACCCCATCGGAGTACTGAACAAGCTTGTTGGAAATGGGTTCTGATTTTGATATGCTTAATCTATATTTGTTTGTATGAACGATATAATTGTATAAATCATTAAGAAGAAGCATGCATGGTTGAACTAAAGGTTAAATAAAATCCATCTATTTTCCATTTGAGAATAACCCTAAGTTGACTTTAAGACCCTATCATCCAATTTATACTATATCTAAGAGGTATTATCTTAAGAGTGAGACCATGATCTTAGAAGCCTAATGTACTCAATTGTGAAATTTATCTTCATTACTTGAATGACTATAAATCTTTTCAGAGTGAAAAAAAGTTGTCTAGTTTCCTATGGGGTTTTCATTTGTTGAGATTGTTAATACTCTTTTATTTTCCTTTCTAAAGGAGAAGAACAAAATCCCTACTCCAATTTATACAGGACTCTATGAGCATAAGCGTTGCTAATATTTTGATGAAGTATGTATAAGCAAGGAAATAGAAATCTATGCTATAAAACAAAAAAATTGGTTATACATAGAGGAGGAATATTCACAACTGATTTTTGAAACTGTTCATTTTTTGTGCATTCATGTTAATTGTCATCAAATATTTATTGAAATTTTTTTAAATGAATGTGGCATTAGATGTACTTCATGATATGATCGGTTTGTATTTTCATGATCTTATGATCTTCTTTTTCTGTGTTTAGGATTATTACTCATAAATTGTGTGCCCACAATTTATTAGTAGCTCTTAGATTTTGTTCTTAGCAGCTCTCAAATTGGTATCAGAAATTTTGTAGCAGTTTGCATGAGGACATGCAAACTCTTGGGTTTGAGGGTGAAGCGATCCACCAATCCCTTCCATATCTTCATATTCTTGGCAGTATCTCCAACATCTCCAGCATCTTCAGCCAGTTTTTTTTCTCTTCAGCGGATCAACTTATGTTCTCTTCGGCTTTCATCAGATTCCATAAGTTCTTAGCTTTGCTCCACTTCATCTTCAAATTTCATCCATCCACATCATTATTATGCATACATTTCATCTTGTTCTGCATAGTTTCCACTTCAGCATGCATTAGAATTCAAAGCAAGGGTAACTTGAGGTAAAAATGGTACACATTTTTTTAATTTAATAAGAACTTGGACAACATGATGCATAACCACTATTACCCACTCCAAACTCCACTATGCATTATCAAAACTGCTCAGTAAACCCTCCATATTCACTCCACTTGTCATAATGAACAATATACTCTGATGATAAGACCAAGTAATGAAAAGGAAATGTGTGGTATACAAATACAAAGCAACATATATAGTGTCTTCTCTTCATACATCATAAATCATTCTTAAGCCATCTCAAAGAGGATGAATTCATTGTTTCCTATCCAAACAAAGAACCACAAAGTAAATATTGGTCTTAAAATTGATGTAAGATACATAGTATAAAGATGTCCAAGTTCATACGGCCACCATCACCAACATTTTATAAACCATTCTCCATATGAACACCATTCACCATCACTCTAATACCTCATCCACTAATTTTCCACCATTTTTATGATAATTTTGTTTCTCTGTTTGAAATCAATCTGTGGCAGTTTCCAAAGTGTCGCTTCACAAGAACCAACACCCACACAAAAGAAACAATGTCATGTAAATATATAAGCAGAGTATCATAAGTTATTCACCTTGTTTGAATGAGGACATGCAAATCCTTGGGTTTGGGGGTATGTTAGGCTCCATTTTTGTCATATTTTATGCCATACAAATACACTCATAATTACACCTTATCCTCGCATTTCGTCAATAATATATCCCTAATTACACCATAAACCTCCATTATCTCTTGGTATTCATCATATGTGGTTAATACACAATTTTCTATATTTTTAGTGATTAAAAGTATGATTATACAATAGTTTTGTTGATGATGGTTTAATCCTATGTTTCTATGGCTAAACAATATGTTCACGCACTATTCTCGGACTGGAAGTCATCCAGTACCCGCACTAGAGGTCATCTGGTACTCACACTCCAAGTCATATGGTACCAAAAGGTTCTAAAGTCATCTGGTACTCACACTAAATTTCATCTGCTACTCACAATCCATGTCATCCAGTACTCGCAATTCAGCTCATCCGATACCAGAATGTTCTAGTTCATCTAGTACCAACATCAACAATTGTCTGGTACTAGATTATAGTAAAAAATTTGGAATACTTCTAGAGGAAAATAGGGGACATGGGTTTTGTCCAGAACGACGTCTACATGCCGACATGTGTGTCATAATTCACCCATATCGCACGTGTGGACCTCCATCTCAGGGGGAATGATTCTGCAAAAAGTAGTAAAAATCTCAAACTGCCAACTTGCGCCTCGATTTTCGTGCAGATGGTATCATATATAGAAATTATAAGCTATGGGTTTTGTATAAAATGTGAAAAATTGAATAATTCGTGAGTAGTTTTTCAAAATTCGAATTGGTTTGGAAGATATGAGTGGATCCCTAACTCGAATCTGCCCAAATTACAATAAACCTAGATTTTTGTGATTTTGCTCTAAAATTTGTAAAAATGATTTTAACCAAAATATGAGTTTGGGGGATTCAGTTCTATCATTTTCCTTTGGACTTCATGTATAAATAAGAGCCTCGTAGGGATGAGGAGGAGCCATCATTATTATTTAAAATTTGTATTTGGGAGAAATTCATCATATTAGAGACATGAAATTGATGAGCAAAATGTTGTAATCAGAGCTTTTGATTTCTAATAAACAAGAACAGTTCATGGCTGAAATTTGATGCATCATTCCAGTTCTGATCTGAATTAGTCTTCCAGGAGCATGCCTAGGTCGAGTAGGGACCCTTGATCTGGGTATGTCCCTGTTGCTATTTCTTTTGCTAATTAGTTTATGAATTTGATTTGATTTGATTTGATTTCCATGCACTATGTGTTTCAATTCAGCAATTTGATTCTGCAATTGGTTTCATGAACAACTCGAATTGATGCCCTTCCACTCAAAGCATTATCATTATGCATTTAACCTCAATCATACTCCCTTCACAAGCTTCTAATATATGTGTTTTCATGTTGCTCTATTTCTGTGCTTAATGATTATTTGACCAACGATTCATTGCTTTATGCCTTGCTTTAATTATGCTCATTCATGCTTGATTACTTTGCTAGCTATTTGTTGTTTCCGTTATTAAATAGTGTTTTTCCTTCCTAGCTGTGTCAAATGGATAAAACAAAGTTTTGATCTTTAGTTGGATATTTGAATTCATTTATGAATAGAAGACACAGAAACATAGGTTAAAAACTACACTTATTATTTACAATTTGGAGTGTGTGTCATCCTTCATGATGTGCTCACAGATTGATTACCCATGCATCGTCATTTACATTTGTTTATGAGTAGATTGCCCCTCTCTTTTCTTCATTCTTTGCACCCAGAACTTGCACATTAACACACACCACCCGTTATGCATCTATTGATTTTCATTCATCTTCTTTCCTTGCTTGGTTGATTGCAAATCCTCTAAGTTAGACAATTGTCACCAAGAATCCATTTCATTTTCTTCAACCATGTTTCCAGCTTTTTATTTGGTTGTGTACATTCAACCTTTTAAGTCAACTATAGAAGCATTCCTCCCTTCTTTATGATTATTCTTTGTTGAGTTCTACAGTGTACATTGAAAATTCTATGTTCATCTCTTCTTAACTCATCTAACATTCATATTTCTTGACAGAGTTGGTATTTCTTTTCTATCGCATAAGAATTTCAATTCTTTGCTTTACATCTCTACAGTATCATCTTTACTTATTCCTTCTCCTTCTTCTCTGTGATTGATGCATCTGACTATGGAAGATTTTGAGTTTAGATTTAATTTGCAGCCTTGTTTGATTTCCTTTTGCTTAAGATAGATTTTAGATTGCTTTCATTAAATTTCCTACAGTTTGCTTTCAGATTGATTTATTTTCCCATACCTTTGGATTCCTTGCACTTTATTTTCACATAGCTTCAATCACCAACGAACGAATTAAAGGTCTAACTCATGAGATATGGCCTTACCGCATTGGAATTCTTCCTAAGGTGTTAGTTTCTATCGTGAATTTCATTTATGTTTGCTTGTTTCTTTTATTGCATTTAAGTGTGGATTTGCTATAGGAAATAATCATTGAAGGACAAAAAACTTAAGTAAGCTACTCACGATTAATCATAAGAACATCACCTTGAGTGCATGAAAGAATGTGATCTAAGCCTTTATAGCACTAAGTTATTCCTACATCCCAGTGATGAATCCTTAGTGTTAATTTCATGCAGTGTGGGTTTGAAGATTGTTTTACCGGCTTTAGATTATGCTAGACTAGGCTTTGATCCTGTGTTTCCTATGCCTACACCTCGAATCTTACGAGCCTCAATTGATAATTTAATGTGGGAATTAATAGTACATATATTTATCCCCACACCCAGTTTGGATTTCCAAGGTAAAAATATTTGTGTAATGTGTGTGTATGCCATTGTATATTTTCTGTTTTTATTAAGAAATTGTTTGCAGTAATTAATTGTACAAGGTTAAAATCTACATTTGGTATCAGATATTTTATTAGCTTCAGTGGGACTCCTTTATGGCTAAGGGTTTGGCTCGGGTTTGTGATAAGCCTTGTTACAGTGGGAGATCTATGGTATCAATTATTTAGGTGAAAAGCAATGGCGAGCGGTTCAAAAATAGAGATTGAGAAATTTATTGGGAAATTTTTTGAGTTGTGGAAGCTCAATATGGAAGATCTGTTGGTGGACAAAGATCAATGTATCGTTGTGGATCCAGGCATTGCACCTACATGAACGTCAGCAGAAGACTGGAAAATTTTGGATCAGAAGGTGAAGAGCACAATCTGATTGTGTCTCTCGGATTCAGTATTACTGAATTTGTCAGGGGAAGCTACTGCCAAGGCATAATGGGCTAAGTTAGGGCTTTGTATCAGTCAAAGTCCCTGGTAAATAAATTGTTCCTATGAAATAAGTTGTACAAGCTGAGGATGAAAGATAGAGACTCGGTGAAAGAGAATATAAGCACCTTCAATACTATTGTAAGTCAGCTATTATCTATTGATATTAATATTTTTCATGAAGATAAGTGTATTAGTTTATTGTGCTCTTACCAGACTCGTGGGATATTATGGTTTTGGCCATAGGTAGTAATACAACTACTTTAAGTTTCGATGATGTGTTCTCATCCTTGTTGTTGGAGGAGATGAGACAAAAGAACATGCAAGGACAGAGAAAAAATGCATTATTTTCAAGACGACGCTCCCTGGAAAGAAATAGATCTAAGTCCTCAAGTGGGAGATATCAATTTTCACATGAAACTCTATGTGAATAATTTTTAGATCTGAAAATTACTTCCTAGTGAGCTAATAGTAAACCCTAGTTGTTATCACTAAACAATTTTACACTAAAATTATTGATCGAAAATATATGTAGCAAAAACAACAAGATCAAAGATGAATCATCAAACACATGAGACAAAAAATTTATGTTTGTCAAATTAAAAAAAAAATGAGGGAAAAACCAACTCTCCCAACCAATACAATTTCACCAAAAATTGAGGACAACACTGTCATCCAATAACAGAAAAATCAAAAAAATACTTGGGACAACTCCCAACTTACAAATAAGTTGTAGACCACCTATATGGAATATTGATGTCACTTGTATTTATGTTGATATTAGCTTGTATGGACCTACCCCTGCTCAGAAACCTTGTACGGATGTACGTGATTCACCCTTCTGCAACCCACATACATACGTGATTGTGCCCATTGTAATCTGTGTATATTACATTCACCTTATTGCAACCCGTGTACATATGCAATTGTGTCTGTTGCAACCTGCATATATACGTGACTGAACTCACTGCAACCCACATACATGTATGAACTACTTGTTCCTATGCAAGTGTGTCCTTCCTCACTTCCCACATGTGATCAAGAAACCCTAGGCCAGATTGCCTAGCTGCAAAAATCTCCTTGCTACAATTTTCATGCTTCCTACCACAAGTGTTTACTCACTTATGCTAACTCCATGATGCCACAATGATGAAATGTCACAATGACTTCTCTCCTTTATATATAAGTCTAATGAGTGAGTTTAAGAGCCCTTCCTAAACTCAACAATTAATTAGAATACTTTATTTCACTTTTTGGGTGTGACACTCCATCACAAGCCCACAAATCCCATCAACTTGCCCATGAGGCCCTAGCCTCATTCTAAGGCCGATTTCACTATGAAAGGTTGGTTTGGTGCTAATGAATATTCCCACATGCCTAACACCTCAGCCTCTTTTGGGAATACCTTTCAGAGCTACAAAATCAACTTTCCCTCTTAGCGAGGGAGATATTCTCTACCACTCCTAGCTTGTCTTTGAAGTAGACAAACTTCCCCTTCACTAGGGGTTTGGTGCGAATGTATTTAATCTTCTCATCTATGAAAATGTGATGGAGCTTCACAACTCACTTATGTACTATGTCTTTGATGAAGTGGTATCTTATCTCAAAGTGATTTGACCTATCGTGAAATATTGGGTTCTCTGAGAGCTTGATACAACTTTGATTGTCGTAGTGAATCACGGTGGGCTCCAACTCCTGTCCAAATAATCCTACAAGAAGATTGTGAAGTCAAATAGACTCACAACATGCCAAACTAGTTGCCATATACTCTGCCTCTGTTGAGCCAAGTGTCAGGGAATTTTATTTCCTATTGTACCAAGAAGCCATTGTTGATCCCATGTTGAAACAACCACCACACTACCTACCCAATCTGAGTCTGAATATCTATGCATCCTCACTCCATCATCTTCGACATATCTCAGAACAAATCCAACCATACGTCGAAAGTACCTGAGCACATGTTTTGATGCAACCCAATGCACTTGCCTCGGCTCTATCATGAACCGATTCAATGTGTTGACAACAAAATAGATATCTAGTTAATTATTAACCAGATACATCAATGACCCAATCAAATGCATGTACATTGTGGGATCCACCAAGTCTAAATCTGAGGCCCCCATCATATTCAGGTTGGTGGTCATAGGTGTAGTCATGAACTTGCATACCATCATCCTAAATCTCTTCAGTATCTCAACTGCATATTTACCATGTCCAAGGAATATCTTTCCTAGTTGTTTCCACACCTATAATCCCAAGAAGTAATGCATCAATCTAATATTCTTCATCTCGAACTCTAAGGCCAATTCCTTTTTTCACCTGGTAATTATCTTTTCATATCCTATAAGAAACAAACCATCAACATATAATACCAATATGAGAGGATCCTTACCAACATGTAGGAGATATAGGTTGGGGTTTGCATCACTCTTGGAAAATCCCAAGCTCTACAAATACCCATCAATCCTTGAGTGCCATGCCCTAGGTTCCTTCTTGAGTCCATACAACGCCTTTTTCAACCTACACACATGAGTTTTCCTCTCATGTACCTCAAATCCTTGAGGTTTCTCTATGTATACCTCCTCCTCAATTACACCGTTGAGGAATGATGTCTTCACATCCATCTGATGGATCTTCCACTTCATAATTGAAGTGAGAGAAATCACTATCATGATAGAAGTATACCTAGCCACTGGAGCAAAGGTTTCCTCGTAGTCTACTCCCTCTTTCTAGGAGAACCCTCTTTGTACAAACCTTGCTTATACTTCTTGATACTGCCATCTGCAGTATGCTTGATCTTGTAGATCCACTTGGAAGTCACTATCAAATTCCCCTTCAGTCTTAGAACTATATCCCATATGTCATTCTTCATGATGGATTGGTACTCCTTTATCATGGAATCCTTTCAAACCTTCTAGTATGTTGCTTCCTCAAAATTAGAAGGCTCGGAATCATTGATATTGCTCATATCAGTCACATAGATGGAAAATATGTGTGGAAGTATTATCTCCTTGAGGGTCTCTCTGGGGGTTGTATGTCCCTATGCATCCTTCAAGGTCTCTCGAACCAATCTAGGTCTCATGTCCTAGTCACTAGGAGGATCCACTGAATCCACAAACTCCTATGGCTCCTCATGATCCGAGGGTTGCTCCTTTGTACTGGATGGAATTGTACCCTCCTCAACCTTTGGGGCCTCTTCTTCCTCACCACTTTTTGTGATCTCATGGGACCTCCTAAAATCCAAGTCCTCCTCAAACATGGCATCCTGAATAACCAAAACATATCGTTGTCCTCGAATGTAGATATGGTAGGCCTTCGAAGTCTCGTTGTATCCCACAAACATGCCCTTTCTTATGGAACGTTCCAACTGT
The DNA here is from genome assembly GCA_032191745.1 of Picea mariana. NCBI lineage: Eukaryota > Viridiplantae > Streptophyta > Pinopsida > Pinales > Pinaceae > Picea > Picea mariana. Next base: position 86,445 of record JASDQU010370749.1, on the reverse strand, counting down.
GTTCTCTTCTCCTAAGGAACATGTATGTAAACTAGACAACTGAAGATCCTCAAATTTTTGATCTTAGGTTTCACTCCTGTGAATTCCTCCTCAGGAGTCTTGTCCTCCAAGCTCCTATGAGGACTCTTGTTCTGAACATAAATTGCAGTGTTGCATACTTCTGCCCAAAGCATAATGGGTAGATCATGATCATGTATCATTTCCTTGGCAGCTTCAATTATGGTCTAGTTCTTCCTCTCTGCAACATCATTTTGTTTTAGTTTGAAAGACATTGTCATCTCCCTCTTAATCCCTACTTCCTTATCAAAGTTATTGAACTCATTGGAGGTATACTCACCCCCGTTGTCTAACCTCAAAACCTTGATCTTCTTCCATGTTTGATTCTCCACCAGAGCTTTGAACTCCTTGAATTGACTAAAGACTTCATCCTCGGTCTTTATGAAGAAAATCCATGTCCTCCTAGAATAATCATCAGTAAAGGTCACATAATATCATCAACCACTTGCAAATATTGGAACTGAAATCGGTCCACACACATCTGAATGTACTAGATCCAGGATCTCCTTGGACCTAATGTCACTGCTTGGAAAATAAACCTCGGTATTATTTCCAAGTGCACAATCTATGCATACTCCCTCGTGTTCAGTTCCAAACTCTAGAAGACCTGTAACCATTTTCCTCAATACTATTTGTGCTTGATGAAGTAAGTGTACCAATCTCCTATGTCAAAGATCGCATAGATTATCATTGTCATGCACCAGGGCCTAAGTTGGCTGACCTGTTAGCTTGTAGATATTTCCATCACGAGTCCCAATGACTTTTGTTGAGTCGAGATTAAATACCTTTGGCCAAGCAAGAACCTGTCCATCAACGAATTCCACCACATACCCTTTGTCTTCCATGGCAGAGATAGAGACTAGGTTCTTCTTTAGTCTAGGTACATACAACACTTCACTCATCTTGAGAGGCTTTCCAAACTTCAGCTAAAACAAAGTTGTTCCAACTCCCTTGACTGCATACTTGGAATTTTCTACAAGTTCCACTTGCAATATTGAGTTCTCCTCTGTTAGATTGGTGATTGATTTATGTGACCCTACGATATGACGAAAATCTCCGCTATCCACCAACAAAGTCTCCATGGTGACCTACCTGGAACAAGAACAAGAATAAGAACAACACTCTTCAAGATGTGTCTCAAGATGATCTCCTTCTCTTCAAATCCCAAGCTCTGATACCATTTCACTTTTCACGTGCAACTTTATGTGACTAATTTTCATATCTGAAAATTTCTTCCTAGTGAGCTAACAATAAACCCTAGTTGTTATCAGTAAACAATTTTACACTGAAAATTATTGACTAAAAATATGTGCAGTGGAAACAACAAGATCAAAGATGAATCATCAAACACATGAGACACAAAATGTATGTTCTATAACCTTGTCAAATTCAAAAATCCTAAGGGAAAAGCCATCGCTCCTAGCCAATACAATTTCTCTAAAAAAGAAGGACAACCTTGTCCTCCAATAACAGAAAAACAGCGAAATACTTAGGACAACTCCCAACTTACAAATTTGTTGCAGATCGCCTGTATGGCTTGCTGACGTCACATGTATTGTTTTTGGTGTCAGCCTGTACAGACTTGCTCCTGCTCAGAAACCTTGTATGGATGTACATGATTCACCCTTTTGCAACCCACGTACATACGCGACTTTTCCCACTGCAATATGTGTATACACAATTCACCTTACTACAACCCACGTACATATGTGATTGTGCCCACTACAACCCACATACATACACAATTGAACCCATTGCAACCCATGTATTTGTATAGACTACTTATTCCTTCACATGTGCATCCTTCCTCACTTCCCACATGTGATCCAAAAACCCTAGGTCAATTTGCCTAGGTGTGGAAATCTCCTTGCTACAATTTCCATTGCTCCCTAGCACAAGTGTTTACTCATGATGCCACAATGATAAAATGTCATAATGACTTCTCTCCTTTATATACAAGCCTAATGATTGAGTTTAGGATCCCTTCCTAAAATCAACAATTCATTAAAATATTTTATTCCTCTTTGTGGGTGTGACACCCCATCACAAACCCATAAAGCCCATCAACTTTCCCATGAGGCCCTAGCCTGATTCCAAAGTTGATTTCACTGAAACTAAAGATTGTTCTGGTGCCAATGAAAATTCCCACATGCCTGACAACTCAACCTCTTGTGGGAATACGTCTCAAAGCTACAAAATCAATGGGAGATCTAAATCTAATGGAAGATCTAAATCTCCTGGAAAATTTGTAAAGGTATGTTGGAGATGTAGAAAAGAAGAGAACTATAATAAGAAATATAGATCCAAAAGTGTTGAGAGAAGGAAGGGATCTGAAGATGATCTATCACCGAGTCTCCATCTTTCATCCTCAAGTTGTACAACTTCTTCCACAGGAACAATTTGTTTACCAGGGACTTTGACTGATACAAAGCCCCTAACTTATCCCATAGTGCCTTGGCAGTAGGTTCTCTTGACACATTCAGTAATATTGAATCTGAGAGACACAACTGGATTGTGCTCTTCGCATTTTGATCTAACTTTTTCTAGTCTTTTGTTTATGTTCCTGTAGGTGCAGTACCTAGATCCACAACGATCCACGGATCCTTGTCCACCAACATATCTTCCATCTTAAGCTTCCACAACTCAAAAATTTTCCCAATAAATTTCTCAATCTCTATTTTTGAACTGCTCATCATTTCTTTTCACCTAAAGAATTGATACCACAAATATCCCACTGTAACAAGGTTTATCACAGACCCAATCCAAACCCTTATCCACGAAGGCATCCCCCTAAAGCCAATAACAACTCTAATACCAAATGTCGATTTTAACCTTGTACAATTAATTACTGCAAATAATTTTTTAATAAAAATAGAAAATATACAATGGCCTACACACATTACACAATTTTTTACCCTGGAAAACCAACAACCTATTTAGAGTCTCACCTCTGAATCTTTTTATTCGTCATCTTCTTCATTGTTTACAATACAATATACATATAGGATTTCATGACATCCAAACCCATAATCCATTGACTTGGATTAGTCAACATCCCTAATTCCTTCATCAGAATTAGAAAACCATTGTTGAAAACCATGTGCCGAAAAACCGCCAAAAATGGATGCAAAAAAACCACAAAAAATGGACACAAAAAACCACCAAAAACAAATTTGGGGGCCCCCTCCCCCTTGCTCCCATATCAGTGTATAGCACATGGGATTTATATTACAAAGAATATAACACATACCCAACACCCTTCTTACTCCCATGTCGCCCTCAACCATCTTCTACTACTCACTTACCATTGGCACACACTTGGATGTGGTATGCTCATCTCCTTTGGCTCACCCATGTCCTTTTTGGAATGTAGCACCACTACTCTATAGCCACTATGCCATTTTCTTGGGATGCACATCAACCCTTGACCTTGTTCCAATCATACCCCTCCATGTGGCCCTCCAACTCAACATGGGCATAGCCACATCAACCACAAAGAATATGCCATATACCATCATGGACATGGTTACCAAGTCATCAAAACAGCCTAGCATAGTTATCACCATGTGGACCATTCCAGAAGTTCCATGTGGGACTTTATCCCCCCTGCAAGGTTTTCATATTTATCTTTTGAATGCAATCTTGAAACTAAGATAACTTAGCCATCTAG